>JBBYHQ010281874.1:0-21927 GCA_038382645.1 Spergularia azorica
ATTTTCTTAAGTTCAATAGCAAGTAGCATACTTTCTACTCTTCTCATTATTGATGGCAGTCTTTGGGCACCTCGTACAAGTTCTCCAGGGAGTGGATGTACAAAACACAATTCCGCAGGCAGAAACACGTAATAAGTTTTGTCAAGGGCCTCCTTGGATTCACCTTCAGGTTCTTCAGTAAAGAAAAAGATTAGTCCCTACTCACGCACAGAAGCACACACCAAGAGACAGTGGGGGGGTTACTGACATACCTTCTGAATGTTCAAATCTAGGAGAAAGAATGTTCTTGCAATGTGAAACACCACGACCTCTGAGTAAAGGTTGTCTCTTGTAGTTCAATTCAACTCCATACCTGTAGAGCAAAAAGAATGCATCACTAAATATATCCTCGATCGCACAGGATATGAAAGACATTTTTCGAACTGACATACTTTTGTTTGTAGTAGTCCGCATATGAACTATACTCCAATGGACCAAGGTACCCTTCTTTCCTGGGGAATGAGTTCTCTGCAGTCATATCATAACGTACCGAGTCCACAAAAAACCTTTTTCCAGAGTGGGCAGCAGTGACAATTTTCCCCACTAAGTCGTCTGCATTAGCACAGGCATCAGCTAACATCAATTTACCTTCAGGAAGCTCTGAATTACCACGCAAGGCATCATCTCGGTGAATAACCAACCCAGAAGCTTTGACGACATCATACTGAGCAACAGCTCCTCTGACACCATAAGTAGGATGTGATTTTTGTCCAAATGCCATACCATAACGCAGTTTTCCAAACCCATACTCTCTTCTATCGCCACCCAGACTCCGATCATTTGTTCCCAAGTAAACATCTGGACGAGCCCGTTGTAAGGGGTTGTTCCATGCATCTGTCTTTGTTATATTCTCAATAAGATCCCAATTAATTTCTTTAAGCGGATCAAAACAGTTATCGCCAACCATAGGAACGAAAAGATAAGCCTTTGCAGGATCCCATGGGGTTGTTGAAGGTTCAACATCAACATCAAGTACAATGCTCATCAATCTCACGTGAAAGCTCTTCAGCGATGCTAGCTGCCAGGGGAAAAGGGGGAGGTGGGTGGAGTGAGGAACTTTGAGCATATGTGGAGTACACATTCTATGGCCTCAAAAGTAAAAATACAAATAAGATATAGATCAAGAAAGCAGCACACCTGGCTATCTGTGATATCAATTGAACCCCGAAAGATGAGATATGCCTTACTTTTCATGGTTCGAGCGATAAAGAGATCCATCGACATCGATAACACCTAATCCCCAAAACTTACTTATTCATAAGGGAATTCATGTCAACAGGAAAAAAGGGGGGAAATTTTCTAGTCAACGTACCTCTGCATCCAGCTCCTTGCCAAAAAGTACTGAATACTCGGACGCTTGGGTCAAGAAAGGATCTTTCAAGGATCCTGTGTGCTCCCATTTCACCGAGTACATATACAAATGAAACTTTTTAGAGTTATCACAAGTTTCTTTCCCAGACAAGATCCAATCACCCTGTACAATCAGAAACAAAAAAGTTATATGCGTCACCAAAATCCCCACTTTTACCTCTTGTAAAGAAATATGGAAAATGAAAGCGTGAAATGCAGCCTGAAAGCATGTATATTAGCAAGGTGAAAGGCATATATAGAGAATAGCATAAAGACGCTTATGAAAGTGGAACATGATCCTAAGACCTATAGTGAACATTGTGCAACAGTATACCCAATTGGCCAATTTCAAGACCCACAATTGCTTTATTGGCCTTCGATACTAACGGACTTACTGGATTCAGGAACTAATCCAATGATCTAATCGTGCCTTCACTATGGCATATAGAGTTCTCAAATCATAAAGCCAGACAGAGCCATTATGAAACAACATGCCAAGATCATCAGAAGTAGAGTATACTGGAATAGATCTGAAGGCATGACAGTGCAGAATCCTCAAGTGAAAAATGGTCGACCGAACTAGACATAAACTTACATGCTAGGGCATCAAAAGATAAAAGTAAATCTACATAGGAGCTATGTGTAACAGACTGACCCGAAGAACTGAGGCTACTCCTTCAGGATAAAATTCTCTATGTCTGGCAGTTCCTGGCAGTGGATCATTTTCATCATTAGGTTCTGTCTTCTCTCCATCTTCACCACTTCCCTTGTCAGGTAAGAGCATGTCAGTAAATGCCCCCATTTCATGAAGCTTTTTACAAGCAGCCAAGCAAACAGCCTGCACATTGCAGTCCATCATAGAGAAGGTCAACGCACATATAACGAGTAGAATTTAAAAAGTGAGATGACGATTATGCGTGAACCTTTACATCCAACAAACCTGTTGGGCAAGACGCATAGAATTGCATGGTGGTCCCTCAAGCTTTTCAAAAGGGGCATTACATGGGAGTTGAAGCCTGCATGAATACTCCGTGGAACCACCTGGCTTTTCATGCCGATCCATGATAAACTCCGGACGAAGAATTGAATATCTGGATCATGGATGCGGTATTATTAACATTGCAGGAAGTCCAACTTCATAACACATTATAAGGAGATAAAAAAAGAGACAGTGAAAACTACCTGTCACTGGGAAGCTGTGAGCAGTAGAAGTGTACAAGACCTACAGCAGAGTTCAAGCTCACAGTTGCACCAGTCGTAGCAACCTGATATACTGATCCTGGGCCAGTATCCACTGACAGTAGTCTTGAGGTATCCTTAAGGTGACTTACATCAGTCCTCTCAATTGCTTCTCTTCGCAAGGTTTCTTCGCTATTCCTAGCATTCTTCAAAAATGTTTCATGTGACAGATTCCCCCTACCAAAAAAACAGAGTTTAGTGTCTTTCTCCCTTCAACTATCTCTCGACCAAAGTTAAAGTTGACTTTGAAAATATCTCTGACCAAAGTAAAAGTTGAAGAAACAGGATCATAATATGAAAGGTATTAAATACCTCTCAGCCATCAGGATATAATCTGAGCCTGGCTTTCTTGCACGACCCCTGGACTGTATGTATGCTAAAACAGTTTTTGCAAGATCAAAGCGAATAACCACATTACATTGCCGAATATCAAGACCTTCCTCAGCTACACTAGTCGCAACAAGCAATGTAACCTACATCATATCACAACCGCAACATCAGGGGTCACCCTAAGCTCATACAAAAAGGAAGTCCCAGAACTTTCATACTGTGGGAGAGGTATCCCAAGGAACAAAACGTAATTCTTCTACAAGTTCTCTTTCCAAGTTATATGAATGGGCAGTTACCATTTAACCGTCTCCCAAAACTTGATATAAGAGATGCAGACTGACAGGATGGTTCCATTTGATCAATTGAATACAAAAATTACGACCGATGCAGTGATGAATAATCAAACTACGTACATGGCACTTTGAGATGTTCGATGCAAATACTCACACGTAAATCCATTTACCACATAATAAAGCAATTAGATAGGAAAGATAAACTTATGCAATAAGAACTTCCCAGCAAGGATTTAACGTTGTTAGGAAGTTTGCAGAAGGGCACTCAGAATAGCAATTGATAAACTAAGAAGAAGCAACCACATCAGAATAGTCACACAGGCCGATTTCTGGACATAAGCAAGGTAGAAAACATACGCGGCCATCTTTAAATTTCGCAATCGTATCCTGCATTTGTGATGTGCGCATCTCCTGGCTATTGTTATGCCCAATCAAACTAGCGCAATTGATAAAGCCCAGTGATGGAAGCTCAGCAAAAACCTGCAAGTTTTTCAAGCCTCCTAAATATTATGCAAAAAGGGCAGGAGAGCCAAAGCATGGGAAATAAAATAAGTGAATAATGAACCTTTGGAAGAACCAGGGCAGTCACAACTCTCTCCACAAAGATGATAGCACGAAAATCATCAGTATGCTGGTACTTCATGAGTACTTTAATCAACGATTGCACCTTAGGGGTGACCTTTCCATCAGCTACAGCAGCCCCAATAACGACATCAACATGCTCTCCACCAGAAACCACTAGATCACAAGTAAATCATCACAGAGGACAATGAGATAAGTTATCAGTCATGCCAAGAGAAACTAGCGATAGACATATATTACTTGATATAGAATACTTATAAATGTTGTCTTTTCTTCAATTTTAAAATCGAATCAACAACCAAATATTGATAGTTAAATAAATTTCACCAAGTAACATGACCCATTCATTGTTAAAATTTGGCAGACACAACAGGCTACTTTACCAGACTACAAGCTGCACATAAGCCTGTAGCACCACAGAAGTTTTACTATCTCTTAAAAGACGTTAGAATGAAGTGAACGAGGATAGGGAATAATAATAACAAGAATGCTGGGGAAAGAAAAAGAATCCTCATCCCAGTCAATTAAGGGGCATAACATCTGGAATTACCCAAACCTATTTACAGAACTAGTATAAATTTTCCACTAGGCTTTTTACTTTGTAATTTGAATAGTAATCAGCTACTATAGATCACAATACTCACCATGACAATCAGGAAGTTCTCCCTCCTCAACCTCATCAAAACTGTTAACATCATGGCAGACACTATCTTCTTGTGAACCATTTGCATCCTTGCTTGAAGCAGCCCCCTCTGACAGCTGGCACTGCAAAAGTGCGACGACTTTGCTCAAATAGGATTCTTGAAACTTGACATCGAGCTGATAGTGTGCCCTCTCATCATTCTGTAAAGCTGTCAAAAACGACTGTGCAACCTGCAGGTGACAAAATCAGGTAATTGTAAAGTAGTATAAGATAAAGCACCTAGAAATGAGAGCTCCAAAACTAAATCTTAAAGACAAACCTTGCAAGCACACCACTGTCCAAGTTCACTAAGCGCATAGTTGATTGCCCTTAACTTCTGGATTAAATTAGCAGCACCATCACTCTCAGTTCTCTCAGAAACACCATAAACTTGGCGTAACTCTTCCTTGGCTCCAGCATCTCTTGCACCCATAAACTGCCATTTACTTTTTTTCGAGCTTGCTCGTGCAGCTTCTTCAACAGCTAGTTCCATTTGTTTGATTTTTTCATGAAGAGACCACAGTGACGCTGCTTTGTCATACTCCACCACTACTTCTGATGGCATCGGGACATGTTTCTCTAGCTCTTTACGGTCTTTTATCGTACAAACAACAGAATCCAACTTGGTCTCAAGATTGCGTATTCTTATTGCACAGTCCACTTGACTGGAAACACCTGCCCAATCAGAAAATGCATATAATATACCCCAGTGAACATAGTGACAAGAACCAGCACATATTAAACAAAGTAGGGCACTGCAGGGTGGTCACAACACAGCACCGAACACTATGCAGACGCCAACATCTGACCTCTCACCAACTACTAAATGCTTCATAATACATACCCTTCAAATTAACAGGTGAGGCCGTCATTCCAAAAACAACAGGACGTTTCTCCTTCGGAGTTGTGTGATAGAATTCAGACATCAACAAAGAATATGGATGTTTCTTGACAGCATGATGGCACTCATCCAGAATAAGAAGATGTATATGTTCCATCTTTATTATGCTGTGTCTAAGGATGTTCAACAAAATTTGGGCTGTCATCACTAAAACCTGCAAGAAGGAAGATTTCACACAATTTTAATGGCAATTGGCAACACGTAACAGCAGACATAAGTCGCAGCACTGCAAGCCCATAGTGGCAAACCTACATAATCATGTATCACGATGGGATACATAAAAAGTCTACAGCATGGGAGCCTGAATCTACCAATCATATATCAATGTACTGTTATATTGAAAGGTCATCAAAGCCACAAGTACCAAAGCACACTGTACTCTAAAATGAGAATAAAAGAAACGACTTTTGCATTGACAAAATAAAAGTTCATCTACACAAAAAAGTAACCAGCATCAGTACATCTTGATTCTTGACTACTACTCATTGATCCACGGAACACAATCAACCATCGTTTAAGAAGAAACAACAGTGAACATAAAGGGTACCTGCTTAGTATCAAATTCACGTTGCCATCTTCGAGTGTCCCAGAAATCTTGTCCCATCTCACCACAATAATGACCAACATTGTATCCAGTTTGCTCGCGTATCACTTCTGCTTGCTGCGATAGAGCAGTCATAACAAACTAGGCTCAATTTTCCGCAAAATTTGCAGTCCTAATCCTCTTACAATTAAATCATCATTAATCACATCTTTACCTGATAAACAAGTGGAACTTTAGGCACCAAAAAAATAGCCAACATTTTCTTGTCTTGCTGTTTCAATTTATCAAAAGTGCTCTTAATGAGCAAAACAGCTATCAGCGTTTTTCCTGCTCCAGTCTCCAGGAACGCAATAGTATTACGTTGCTTAGCTTGCTCAAGTACCTCCAACTGATAATGCCGCGCCAACTCCTCCAAATTCCTCTCCTTGTAAATTCCCCCATTCTCCTCCCCTCTCCCATGACGAGCAAGCTCTACCTTTTTCCCAGCCCTATTCGTTTTAGCCTCATACAAACCCACACGATAGACAATTTCCTTAGACCCCGGCTTTTCCCTCTCCCAATAACCTTTCGCTTCTCGTTCTCTCCATTCCTTATCTCGACTCTCTCTTCTTCCATTGTTATAATCTCTTCTCCGACTACTCAAATCCCTATCTCTATCTCTATCTCTATCCCAATCCCTATCTCTATCCCTATCCCTCCTACCGTTCTCCTCCCAATCTCGGTTTCTCTTCCTCCCATTACTCCTATGATCCCTACCATAAGTACTTCCTCTACTCGTATACCCCCTCTCATCTCTATAACCATCACTAAGACGCGCCCTTTTCCCATCCCTCCCCTCCCTATCCCGCTCTCTATCACCTTCCACGTTCCTCTCACCATTCACCTTACCACAATCACTAACATTCTTCCTATCCTCCATTTTACTCTCACTCACATCATTTTCCAAATCAACCTCCATTTTACACTCACTAACAACATTTTCGACCTTAACATCAACAAAATCGATAACACTAGAATTACCATTACCATTACCATTACCATTACCAATGACACTATCAACATCAACACTACTAATATCATCAACTTTCAACAAGTTTTCACTACTAGTAGAATCATTAACAATATCCATACCGTCACCACTCACATTGCCGGCCGTCGGCAAGCCGGCCCCGTCCTTAATACCGTTGAGGATAGAATCAATTCCACCGAAGAAACTATCGGCGATTTCTCCGCCATTTCCAAAATCCGCGGAGAAATCGCCGATTAGCTCACATGGAATTATATCATCTTCTTCCTCACACGCGTCCAGCCAATACGAGCTCGGCGCCACCACCGTCCCCGACTCCGCCGCAGCTGCCGCGGAGGCGGCGTTATTGTAATCAATGCTGCCTCCTCTCCCATCCGCCATTGATTACCAAAAAAATCGAACAAAAATAATCAGCAGAATAAATCAATAGACCATAAAAATTGCTGAAAATTAAAATTGATAATTAAATTAAATTAAATAATAAAAAAGGAGTGAGGAAATTAAGAGTAAGCAGAAAATGGCGGTGATAGACAACCGTATGAAACACGCAACAAAGCAGTAGCTTCAGAGAGAGAGGAGAGAGAAAGAATAGGAGAGAGCAGCTGAGCAAAATTGTGTGATTCGAAGATACGACGGTCTATCAACGCGATTCTGCAGAAATAAATTCACTCCCTTTTAACAAAAAAATAAAAGATATCAAAAATCAATGTTATTCGTTTTTAGTTTGGCTTTTCCGATACGCTAAATTAAATTACCCTAATTGGAAATAAAGGTGTAAAATTAAATTGGGAATTTAGGTTACTTGTTCTGGACAAAAATTGGGGGTTTTTGGTTATTTTGGGGGCAGGTTCTCTCTGTTTTCTCTCTCCTCTCTTTACAGAGGAAAGAAGAAGAAGAGGGGGAGAAAAAAAGGAAAGAACGATGAACCGGAAATTAAGTGGTGAACCGGGATTTTTTACCGGTTTTGGAAAAACGGTTCTGTTCGGTGACGTCAAGCGTGCGAGTTTTGCTTGCAGTGTGTTGTGAATTTGTGATTATGGGAGTGTTGTCCGATGTTCGAGATGTAAAAGTGATATTTATTCGAAGTTAATTCTTCGTAACTAACGTTTGAGTTCATTCTTCTCGTTGCTCTTTTCGTCGATTTTATCACTAATAATACTTTAAATCTATTGTCAAAAACAAAAATATCAAATGAGGATTTGAGAATCATTAAAGCCATCACTTTTTTTGTGTGCGTGTTTTGGCAACCGGCTAAGATCATCACGTTAATCATGACTATACAGAGAGTGACTCAAATCGAACTTTTTTACCATACATAGACGAGTAACTAATACTGGAGACAATATGACTACACAAAAATTCCAAGCCAAGAATATCACCACGCAGATTACTCTTTCCACTCGGGGACAAACCTTGTCGTAGTAGACTCATTATCACAATACTTTCAAGTTTTCTGTTTTGCCAATTAGACGCGCCGACTTACCTCACATTTGTAATTGCACAAGTGAATGGAGTAGGCATGTGTAGTAAAACTTGAGTAACCAATCTAACCATCATCTAACTAAATTGTAGAAATCAAATGATAAACGGCATAATCAGAGTGACGAGAGACCCACAGAACCCACTCGTGACATTATAAGACCAAACAGACCCAAACAGAGAGACATTGAAGAAGATATAAAGCAGAAATGCGACAACTCGATGTAGGTCAATATATGCCCTTCTTACTTTGTGAACCCCCACAGAATCTGGGCTTTTCCCCTCGCCTTTTTCAGTTCTTAGGGCCGCAATGTGCCACATTAGTGCATTAAAACATGTACTGTACTACACTACGCTAGAATAAAGGAGCGTTGATCGTTTTAGATTTTTATTTGGGTTAATTAAGAGGGTTTACACCCGTAAAACAAAGAGCTATTACGAAAACTAGATTCGTATGAGAACCCAAATCGATTAATGGATAGTTGATTAAAAAGCCTATCACACATACATACAAACTCCTTTAAAATTTGCCAAAACTTGACGGTTAAACCGCTTATAAACACGCTCATACGAACAGCTATACCAACATACACCATGACCCTAATAGAATCTCAACATTGATACGAACTTTTTCTACAGTATACGAGTAATATCTCATGGCGTGACAACGGATATGTTTTTAAACCTTTATCGCACAAGAATAAGGAATTTCTGGAGGGGGAAAACAAAGTGTCTTTATTGTTAACATACAGCGATAGCCAAAAATGAGCTGTCGTTAAAATTAGCCGTGCAATTGTGTCAAGACTGTCAACTAGAGGAAATCAGGGCCAGGCCGGGACAAGTTAACCCAGCGGAAGGATGCAAAATAGCCAATCGGGTTGGGCTTGTGCGCCACATAGGGCTTACTTTGGGAGTATCTAATCTAAGTCCAAACCTTCCCACCTGAAAAAAAGTTTCAAACCTATTTTTAATCTCTCACAAGTCACATCTTGTAAACACCGGTTATGCTAGCCCGGTTTTGCCAGCTGGGGCTAGCATAACCGGGTAAAACACTGATTGATTCTATTTCTACGTTCCAAAGAAACCTCTAAGGAGAATTTCTCATACCTTCGTCGTTGGTGTCACAACTCGCAGTCTAAATACCTCCACATTAGACACCAAATCTAAGCATGTACTCAAGTCCCATGCACACCCAATTATCCTTGCATAATCCGAAACATAAATGAGGAGCCGTAAAGTCATTATTTATTAATGCTTAAATAAACATCAGTGTCCTAACATCTCTGAACAACTCCCATAACTGACCCCTCTCCTAATCAGTAGCGATCATAGTTAGGCAAGCAATGTTCCTTTGACAGAAAGCTAAGCATCCCTAAGCAACTAGTAAAACAAATCCCTTGTCCACCCTCATTTACCCATTCGGGATGAAGGGCGAGGATGGCGCACAACTTCCAGTACAAAACATGCACTGTCATAATCTTACCACTGGAAAAAAAAAAAAAAACTGGCCAAGACTGGAGAACAAAGTAACCACCTACGGACGCAGCCACAGACTGAGAAGCTTAAGCTGAAATACTGCAGGTCTGCGGCTATTTCCCGTAAAAGCTAACAAATTAATCACACAAGAATCAGAACTGTAACAAATCACAGTTAGTGTTCAGTTGTTCACCCATATTTAGCTTCGACTTTGAGCCCCGATTCCGGGACAACCGTCCCCCTAGAAAGTGTACTTGGAGCTTCACAACAAATATATGATCCTTAATAACATCATCAGATGTCAAAAGTTTAGGGAAATGCAGTTAAAACAAGATACTAAGGTCTTTGTGAACAAGACTACATGCTGTTGGTCTATCCTCATCCAATTCCCATTTAGCAAAAACAACTGCTCAACAGTTTCTAAGGGAGGCCCACATCTCCCCAAAGTTAAAAATCAAAGCAAAATGTTATAAATCAAAACTTAGTAATGAAATCACAAGCAAGTCAAATTCCCAACAAAATGTATAGCCAACTACTGCACTCCAAAAACCAAGCATTTTTAACAACAAGATTGGACGAAGATATACAAAACGTGTTCTTTAAATGCCGAAAATGGCAACTGGAAGAAACACTAGATCCTATCAATTGTCCTTACCATTACTACTGCAACAGCCACTATTCTGGGGATTACCCTTCCTGGGTAGACAATTTGGTGATGTTTTTCATTGCAGCTTCCTTCTTATCAACCGCAATCACAATGGTGGTGATGGTGGTGGGCGTTACAGGGCGCAGGGAGGGAGCTTGGCTGAGTAAATTCAATCGTTTAAGAAGATACTTTCTGCCATCTGGTCCAGTTTTCCTACCTATAATGATATTCGTCATGGCAAAGGGATACCGAATAAACACCGTGTTCCCTCTAACACATAGTGGTCCAGCGATTCTCCAACTTATTCGGATATCTGCTCTTTCTTTTGATACTGAAAGTGTAAGTGACTTCAAGTACGTATTCCTAGAGGTATCAACTATATCAGGAGTACTACAAGCAGCACTACAATTAGACTCGATAATCTTGCCCTACTACACAGGTCTTGATGCTCTATTATCATCTAAACTCTCAGGTGAGTGTTTGTCATGTGTCTGTAGGCAACAAGTTCTAATTGTAGGAGGGATGTTGGTTTATAGGGGATGGTCAGTCACGACTGCTTTGGTTGTAGGCACTCTTATATTCAGGATTTTCAGCAGACTTACTACAGAAGGCAAAAAGAGAACGACAATGATGAAAATATGCATGGAGAGTCTAAGCTGGATCTTAATGATAGTAGAATCTGTGTATCTACTTATTATTTCCCCACCTGAAAGAACTTGGATAAGAGCAGTTAGTTTCAGTGGAGTTTTAGTTTTAATTTGCTTCCAAATTCTAAGAAGGCTAATCATCTCAGTATTTGCCGCATACAATGGCAACCAGGAAAACAAAGAAAGACAGTAAGAGCATTCAGAATTAGAAAGATGAGGGGAAGAAATCAAGAAATAGCAAACCAAAAAACAATGATATTTCATCGAAAGTATTTGTCCGGTGCACATGCCGTTTACAAAAGAAAGCTAACAATATGTAAAATTCGAGACACGACCTGGCAATGATTAAGAAGACTTCATGGTTATGAGTATCCCAACACATTTGACACAAGAATCCACTGGTAGAATCACAAGAAGAATCTCCTCCGACTTGTATCCATCTCCGGCTGTTTCAAATACAGTAAGGTCATTGGATGTCTGACAACTAGCGTCTTCTACGCACATATACAGAAAGAAATACAAGTAACCTACCTTATGATTCCATTCAAACTCGCCACCTTTGGTATCAAATGTTCCATGCTGAAGACTAATTAACTTTAAAACAAAACGAGGACCGCATTCCTGCACGGAAGAATAACGATATCAACTTATTGCTCGTTTATAAATCCCACAATGTACCAACAACAGTAAAAAAGACGCGATCTACAACTATGAACAGCTACAATGCAAAGAATGTAGTCATAATTCAAAAGCTTAAGAGTGCCCGGAAGGAGAAACAAATTAAAGATCTGCAAATGAATGCAAGAAGAAAGCCTATCTTTCAAAAAAATTGGGCTGGTGATGCAATGTAGTGGTTTCCAATGAAATTGATGACCTATCTTTCAAAACAGTCCTTGATATGCTTATCCTCCAGTATACACAGCAAATGAACATCTAGAGGGGAGCAAGACGAAAGATGGAAAGTAAGTTATGAGCCACATACCTGAAGACGGGCAATCACTTTCTTTCCTCCTGCTGCGAGTTCCGTGCCCTTTGGCTGATCCGTACTCTTTCTGTCTTTGGCTTCAAATATATACCTTATGTAAAAGCAAACACAAAGGTTAACACAGAAGAATCAATGTAAGAGTAGAACTAGGCCGACTAGCCTTTCGATTTAAATGAGCAAGTACCTATGGTGGCGGAAGAAGATGTAATCCCGTTGATTATGGAAAGTAACAACCCGCCGACCACGGAATTCTGGGTTTTGGGGAAACAGAGACTGCATCATCCTGTATAGAACACACACGGTGAAACACTGAGATATTGCCCAGAGATCAAATACTGCATCATTCAGAAATAAATAAACAATGACTAAGGATACCTTCCAACACGACATCCGAGCCTTGTTGTAAAATTATTCAGCACTAGCTCAGGCCAATGGTCGGTTGGATTACCATGATTCTGCAGAAAATAGTATTCCATGAGCACCCGAGATAGAAAATGCAGCTCTGAATATATATATTTGTACACGCCATAAATAGGATCATAGATTCATAGCAACACGTTAAACCACGCCGCCAGACCACACCTATCTTTAAATACCATTTATACACTAAAATGTGTACAAAATTCAAAGTTTGAATGGGTTATCACAAGCCCGAAACTGTTTTTTTTTTTTTTTTGGACTTGACTTGACACAAGCCCAACACTGTGTAGCAGGATCACCTATTTGAATAAGAAAATGGTTAATGTATGTTGTGAGGTTATTTTTTGAACTATAAGCACCACAAGTCCACAACTAGACAGAATGTATATTTTTCGACTTCCGCAGAACAGAGAAAGTAAAGAACATTATAAAAAAAATCTAACATTTTGGAAATAGCCAAACATTCTATGCAATTGAAAAATATTTTCAACTAACCTTAATATCCTTGCGTAAAACGAGCTTTGAAAGCTTAAAATGTGCCGTTGGACCATAAGGTAACCCAATAATTAACAGAGCATCTGCAATCAGGACCATATGCCGATAATTAGAGACATGTAGATCATGAACCATGCGAATTCTATTGCAACGGCAGACAGATAAGCTGGAATCAAGAAAACGAAGACAGTGGACAGGAACAAATTCTACAAGGAAACTATAGCAAAGCTTACCTGGTTCTCTCCGATTTGTATGAACAACAATCAAAGATGAATAGTCCTTTTTAGTTGCATATTCTACGATCTGAAATGATAAAAGCACATCAGATTTCCGAAAATTTTAATAATCCATGCTTCTTTCTTTAATAAAGTGCAGGACACAAGTATTACCTTCTTCAAGTCATAGGTCCCTCTTTTACGATACTCAGAATTCGGAATCACTTGGATTAGTTCCTTAATAAACTCGGGTCCCCTCTGCAGATTACACAATAAACTAAATCAACTATCGGACATTCATTTATACGTAAATCTATAGACTTCAAAAATTACATAATCACAGAGTAAGCATATACTGAAATGACGAAATGAAACACAATCCTTCCGAAACCACAATGCACGTACAAGCAACCAAAACATATACAACACGAAATTCCAATGACAAAGATTAACGCCTCAAACACCGTATACATGACATCACTTCGACTAATCCATCAACTATCTACATTTCGACACAGCATTTCATAGCACAGCATACACACACAAAACACTCAATCTTCTAGTAAAACCTAGCATCATCAACCTACAATTCATACAAAAAACACGACGACACGACAACGGAGGAGGAAACAGGATCATTACAGTGGAATTAAAACGGCACGTAGTAATTAACACTTTTGGGGCGCGTTGTCCTTTCAAAATCGCACTGAATTCGTCCGTCGCAAAATCCGCAAACAGCTGCAAATCACGAACAATTCCACACAAATATTTCTCATCAACAACAATTTAATCACAATCACAATCACAAAATCAACACAATAAAAAAAATGCACAAAAACACGAAGAGAAATCGAAAGACAAAAACCTCGTCATCATCAGGTTTGCAGACAGTTTCATCAGCTTCTCGAGTATTCTCAATAGTACGAGGAATCTGCCTCGCCGGCGGCTGAAAAACAAAACAGAAAAAACAACGCGAAATCTCAGCCGTTGAATCAACAAAACCTAAAAATCAACGGTTACGATGAGGAGAGAGAGAGAGATAGGAAAAAAGTAGAAACCTCTTCGCCGAGCTCAAGGGCGGCCTTTTCGGCGGCGTCGCGAGCTTTGATCTTCTTACGCTTGTCGACCTTCTTCTGATGCTTCAATTTCTGGTGAATTTCCGACCGTTTTTGCTTGTTCTTAATCATCGACGGTAAGATTTTCGACTCTTTTCTGTCGGAAGAAGTTGACGGTTTTGTGGATGAATCTTCATGTCCGCCGTCGTCGGATTTCTCTCTCCTCTTTCGCTTGTCGCCGCCCATTGTGGTGGTTGATTTTTATCTTTGTTCGATGAGATTGCCGGCGTCGTGTGGCTGAAGTTTTGGTGAAGTTAGGGTTTTGGAGTTGGGGGTTTTGCGCAATCTGAACGGTAAGAATAAGGTTTAGAATAGTAGTGGGCTTGGGCCGATGGATTACTAGCGGTGGCCCGGTGGGTCATGTATGAAATCACATTTTATTATGTTGGGCATTTCAATATGTGATGTCCACTTGGTAATTTACGAGCTTTTGTTAGGGACGGATTTAAGATATTGTAACTTTTTTGAAAAACGTTGCCTCAAAGATTAGAAAAGAAAGAGCGTAAATCCTATGATCACGGTCAAATACGGACCAATCCACGGCAAACCCACACGCAAGACATTGGTGACGTGAATTGGTCCGTTTGATTTTGACAGTGGATTTATCAGCATAAGAAAAAAAACAGTTACTGTATTAATTTGGTACAACTAGAATAGTTTTCCGTCAACTTCGTTGGCTACCCGAGTCTCCCAGAGCACTAAATCACGCTCGCCACAGCCGTGATTACAATTAGAAAGTAGTCGATTGGAGAAATATGAGGTATTGTACTTGTGATTTGTGAAGTTGTGACTTGTGAGTAGCCTCTTTTCAACTTGCTAAGTGGTCGAATATTCATAATCGAGATGATGAGATGGAGACCAACTTTCACTATACTTCAGGTTTTTGTCATATAGTTGTTTAACTTCTAATCGTAAATTATACTCTAGATGCTAAATGGGCTGCGCACTGCCTGCGCATGATCTTGTCTGTTGACATGCATTACTCAAGTGAACTCTAACAGTAAACTCTCCATGAACCTACATTTCATGTAAAAGAACACGTTTTTTGTTTGTGCGCAAAAATTCCGTGAGAATATGGGACTGTTCGGCAAAAGTTACTGTAGTTGTTAGCTGTTTTAGTGGATGTGGCGTTTCGGATAGCTGGTAGCTATACTAAAAAGTACTCTAGATAGAGCCATTAAGGACGATAAATTTGAAATCATAATTTCCTTGAATCCGCATACAGATGTACAAAATATGCAACATATACCAAATCTAATCCATTCTAGTAAATGGACTACTTATAATCAAGGGGAAAGGAAGATATCAAGGCAACTAAGCCAGTTATTTGATCCTCCTCTATATTCCCATGCCATGGCTAAACTATAGAGGCTAAATGTTAGGTCGTTATCCTAGGCAGTTATGTATCGAAATCAAACTAACAAGAACACCTTGAATTGGAGGTGGCTTTAGAACCATCTCCTGCAACCGGCACTATAGATGCAGAACTTCCATTGCATTCTACTCCTTCGGGTGGCTTACTGACGCTAGCCACTGCTGAATCACGGCTTTTACCCCAGAGCAGCGTGTACAGGCCACAAACAACCAAGGCCGAACCTATCACACTGGTAACAGTCCAAGAAATTAAATATCAGGGTTTAGGACTAGTTACATAAGTTTTATATAAGAGATGTGAAGCCGAATATAAGAAGAAGATCAGACCTTCCAAAATAAATTTGTTCATGAAAGAAGATTAAATCCAATATCAGTACAAAAATCTGCATGAAAGGGCTGAATGCTGCTGCAAAGACTGGGCCCCTTTGTTCAACACACCATGATATCCCAACATAGCAAAATCCTGATCCAAAAATTCCTTGCAATTATCACCATCAGTAGCCATCTTGGGTAAATCTTAGATTCATATCATATCTAGGAAAATGTTGTCTTTTATAAGCTGCATATAGGTACATTCTGAAAATTCCCAACAAGTCATTTTCTTACATACCGCGATTAGCAGGTTGATGACAGTGATTAAATATGCAATCAGTATGATTTAAGCACTACGAAAACTGCTTTTTGGTTGATTATCAGCAACAGGTTGAAAATGGGTGGTACCGAAATTTACTACCATTAGACTGACAGTATCTCTTTTCGTATTTTGGTAAATAATTTGGCCGTGTCTATAATATGGAACAACATACAAAGCATACTTACTGCATATAATACAGTAAGGATCTCCAGTTTCCCACTGACAAGCCACACGCTGGTCTTCCTGTTGACGGCAAAACATAGCACAGCTGACTGAACAGCACCAAATCCCGACATCAATGCTGTGCTCGTATATTTACACGGAAAATTCTTGCCAATTCTCGATTGTAGAAGAAACCATCCACCCCAAAAGAAGATGCTTAGAACTAGGAAAAGTGATCCAATAACCCAATCTCGCCGACTGACGACCTTTGCACCCACATTCGAGTTATGTTTTGCCGTATGGTTCAGTGGAAATCCTCTGTACAACATCAGCAGTATAACTCCACCAATGCAAAACAGTGAACCTAAAACTTTAGCAATCCCACTTTTCTTTCTCAAGTTGACACTCTCCTGCCTGCAAAAACGCTCAATGCAGTTAATTAAACTGTTTCACATTCTCCTGCAGTCCTGCAAACTGAACACAGGAATGAACTGTCAATGCAAATCAGCTCACCTGAGAGGTAAAGCCAGAAGAAAAGTGAACACAGGAGTCAAGTTGGTGAAGGCAGTTGCAAATGCAGCCGAAGTATGCTCAACCCCGACAAGAAAGAAGTACTGAGTAAGTGTTGCCCTGAAAACATTGTTATTTCAGAGAGAATCACCTAAAAATGACAGCAAACTGCGCAAATTGACGCGAATTATACAAACATAACATGTCAGCATGAAGGCAGCAGTTCTTGCTTACCCTAGCAAAGCACTGAAGAAAAGCTGGCATAGTATTGGAATGGTAAGCTTGGAGCCGCCTTTCCTACAACACAAGATTATTACACATGCCCAGCTTCATTTTCGCAATTTTCAGTGTCATTCATTCATATGATATGCTAGCAATTAGTTCACACAATTATATACCTTTCACAGAAGTACGCGATTGGCATCAAAAACATTGAACCGATTATCAATCGATATGTGACTATGACTAACTGACTCTTTCCTTCATTAAGAACCTTCTTAAATAAAATGTTCAGTACAGCCATTAGAAAGTAAGCAACCAGGATCACAACAACAGGCTTCCATGTACGACATTCCGCCATTTGAAAGATCAAAACCCTTATCCTTTCTTCCTTGGTGTAATTCGTACAGAACAAAGCTTAAGCAGATGGAAGATCTACGTGCATTAATATATAAGAGCAATGCAAGGACGACTAGACATGCACATATAGGCCACGTCGCATAACTTCCCTTTTTAAGCAAGAATTTTGCCTAAACACACTTTAATTATACTTCTCTTTCAGCTACTTTCTCATTGATTCTTCCATTCAATTTGACGTCACTTTGAAGATTTCCACGGTCACACACCTTCGTCATACTCCTCTCCCCTGCAACAAGTTGATCACATATCACTTCCCAAAAAGAACCCGCATTTTTTGGCATATTAATTAACTAGCTAGATACGTCAAACAAAAGCTGAATCATCATCCTGTGACATTGCATTTCCAACAAGTTACGATTTAACTTACAGGTCGCAAATGCTAAAGATCTACAGTCTACACGTATATCAGTTAATGGGGTAGTGACTAGTGAGAGATGAAGTATCGGCTAATTATTCTTAGAAAAGAACATAATCACTGTAGAGTTTTGAACTTTATACTTACCAAATTGGGAAGTTGTACTCCAACCCAATTAGAGTGTGATGTAAAACAAAGCATATGTATGCTTCGTTTTTTGCATGGAATCATATTCTTGAAAAAACAAGAGCATGCATGAACAGTTGAACACTGCCTCATGCACAATTATAAGCCAAGCAAGAATAAAATGTCGTATCGATCTAATAGCACAGTAATAAGAACCATTTAACAGAAGTGTTACACAATCATAAATTCTACTCGCAGATCAAGAACACAGTGCATGTTGCATGAACATTAATATACACAGAAGATAATAGCCAGGTGGTTTGGAGAGATGGTACAGTTGTCTATTAACACAACATGAGAATCAGTAAATATAAGGTGATGTTTCAATGTGTCTTAATTACTCATAATGAGGGGGGCTCAGAAACATTTTTTTTTTTTGTAAAGAAAATGGTGGTTTTATATATTATGTGACAAATATTTTAAAGATCTAATACCAATGCAATCCAAACGAACAATGTGTTTGCCAAAATTCAAACTAAACGCAAACTCAAAATATAATAATCCGCAGGTGACCCATACCAAGACCCGTTTGTCAGGTTAAGAGCTCATGCACACCCTATGTGGCATATTGGCATAGTGCAAAATATCGACCGATATTGACCAGAAAACAAAATTACGATACCCAATATAAAAAAAGAATAAAAACTTTCCGGCAAAAAAAAGCCATGATGGCTCAAAGCCTTAGAGATCTAACCTGGACTTCATAGATAAGATCTAGCTAGCCAGATGTGAATGTGAAGAGTTAGACACAATAAGCTTAATTCTGCATTGTTTCTTTAAACCGTATACCAGTATATTGATATACTCCCTCTGTCCCGGTCATTTCCTTACCTTTGTGTTTTGCACAAAGACCAAAGAAATGAGAGATAGGGTAATTAGGAAGGAGAGAGAAGGAATAATGATGTGATAAAGACCCATGTAGGGTGGGCCACTCAACTCTTAATCAAACTCATTTACATTTAGCAAGAGAAATTTCCCTCCAAAATTTCCCTGATAAAGACCCATGTAGGGTGGGCCACATCATTTTTTTTGGGATGCAAGGTATGAACATGATTCAAACATTTCATTTTGGGTACAAACATTGTAATATATCGAACATATCATTTTGGACACACTAGCCTTAAAATTCTGTAATATATATGAAAATGTGTGACAAAGGCAGCTCTCATAAAATTTTAAAGCATTCATCATCGAGCTGCATCGGGCGACTTACAGATAGCATAGTATAATGATGCCGCCAACAACATGTACTGATGTACATGGGGTGACTACCATATTTGCACCAACATAACACACCATAGTGAAACAGCCACAAGCAAGTTTACTTCTGATTTTCAGGCTGACTTGCGGAGGGCTGATTCACGTGCCAAGAAACGTGCTATGGAGGATAGCTTGATGGCACTAAAGGTGCGGACTTTGCTACCTCATAAGTCCACCTTCCTATCTGTTCAAAAGAGAAAGGCTTAACATATATCCATATACATTTCCAAATGTATATGGGTCATATTTTATTCACATGTCCCACCTAATTCTATTTCTCTCTCTTCAATATCACCATAAAAAAATATAAAAGATACCCAAAATACCCCCCATATATGCTAAGTGATGTATATGGGATATACAATTAGCCTTACTCTGTTCAAAAGAACTTTTTAACATGATGACGATGATAACCTATGTTTATTCTCTACGCGGTTTTCAGTTAGCATCAAATAAAACTTGTTGTCCTAGAACTTTTCATGCCTTACTCAGTTGAACTTATTGTGCTACTTGAGTCTAGCTCTCAAAAGAACAGACAAGTTAGTGATATTTTGAAGTCGTATGATGGTATGATGACAATTTGAGAAACTGAAATTACAATCCTTATTGTCTACTACCCATAATGATATCCCCCTTTCGAAAACAGTTTTTGGCATACATGTTTGGAGCTACTTTTAGACCAAATGAATAGTTCACTTGTTGTAAAAATTAGTACATGTTTTATTCTGCATTGCATTATAACAACTCCACTTGATTTTAAGGTAAAGGGATCTTTCATTTGGTTTAGAAGTAGCTCCGAACATAGCTACTCAAAAACATAAAACGAAAGGGGAAAATCTTAGTGGGTAGGAGGGTGTATGTATTTACTTTTGCGTATGACCCTTGGATCCAGCTTGAGCTATTGATTACCACTCTCATAGACCTTGATGCAATGGATGGTAAATCGAGTGTATCACTGTTGGCAGCTGCTCCGTCAATGTGGACACTAGGGAACGCAGGCATGGGGGCATTGCAGGTTGGCTACGACACTGTTTGTAATATTTGACGCTATGAACTATCACCATATCCTTTGCCCATCCCTAGTTAACTAAAAATATCTGTTTTGCAGAGGCTGGCTGAAGATAGCGACCCTGCTGTCGCTGCAGCAGCATCGATAGCTATCAACGAGCTCAAGCAACAATGGGAAATCGAGGAGGGTGATAGCTTGAGATTTCTGCTGAATCAGCAGCTTACGGAAAATGAAGATGGGACTGGGAAATGAAGCTAATTTACTGTACGACGAGACCTTATTAAAGTGTAGTGTAACTGTAACATAATCAAACTTGATGACGGGAAATGTAATTATAATTTGCAAGTAGAAAACACGAGTCTATATCCGTCATCAAGTAAAGCGTAAGAAGAAAGTATCCAAGCTTACAATGAAGGACAATGTTAGTATACTTTATGTATAATACTTAGGACTCGAAATTTGTAAGTATATTGTTGCCCTTAACAGTACTAAATTAATTGTCATGATTTTGAAAATGATACGTATTACTGAAGCTGTAATTAAACACGCCAAACCCGTCTGGCAGCCAGGTTTGGATAGAAAACTGGTTGGACATACAGTTTGGAGGAATATTCTTTCATGGTTAACTTCGAAGTGTGAGGAGTCCTACTCCGTAATATTTTTGCCACTCAATTTTAGAGCGGGGTATCGTGATCGATGATCCATGCTTCATACCTCGCTACATCATTTCCGAAATGAAGTCGAACTCAACCAAAGTCGGGATATATAGCCATTGATCTTCATATTGTTCTTAGGTGAGCTGAAAGAGACCTCATGATCCTGCATGGGCTTTTTATTCTAGATAAGTGGCCATTTCCATTCGTGAAATCTGTCGTACCAACTCGAGAAAGATCACTAGAAAAGAGCCTTAAGCCAGTTAACCTTGATTAGAGTCCATCAATACGAAGTCGGGATTGATTAAGAAGAATAAGAAACAACGAATGATTTATTACCCGATGAAAGCATGTCACAAAAATTGTGGAATGAAAAATGTTACGTGTAGATGGCAGCTGCGACTTTCTGAAGCATCCCCTGCCATCAGTAAATGTTGCATGTAAAGGCAACAACACATCTATACCATGTAAGACAATGATATACTCTAATAATCGACCCAATATTATTGAAGAGGCAAGCCTCATTATATAGTACAATAGGAAACCCTAACCCTAGATCTAGAGTGTTCTATTCTAGACTAGTCCTATACACATCATCTATCAGAAGGATCACCTGGAAGGACAAAACGGAAAACAGTAAGGTGATCTAGTAACGGTTGAAGTAGGTTCTACGCCTGAAC
>JBBYHQ010282770.1:0-21911 GCA_038382645.1 Spergularia azorica
ATAATGTGACCCCACGATGCTCCCACAAAAATTTGAGCATTTTTTATTCTGGGACAATTTTTGGCAAAAAACGATGGGTGTACTACGTTTTTGGCCATTTTTGACAAAATATTTAAAAGTAGCCGAAATTTCTCAAAACTTTACAACGAATAGCCCTAGAGTAAATTAATTGAATATGAGAGTTGGTTCCTCCGTTAATAATATTTTTATGACCATTCGTCACTCGTGACACTTTGGCGTTAGAAGGCAACTTTTGCCGATTTTCATATTTTACAATAGGTTTTTGGCCCTAATATTTTGCTCAAACCCATCAAGTCACCCCACAGCGCTCCCACACAAATTTGAGCATTTTTTATTTTGGGACAATTTTTGGCTAAAAACGGTGGATTATGTACTACGTTTTTGGCCATTTTTTACAAAATATTTGAAAGTAGCCGAAATATCTCAAAAGTTTACAACGAATAGCCCTAGAGTAACCTAATTGAATATGAGAGTTTGATCCTGTGTTAATGATTTTTTTTAGGACCTTTCGTCACTCGTGACACTTTGGCGTTAGAAGGCAATTTTTGCCGATTTTCATATCTTACTATACGTTTTTTGCCCTAATATTTTGGTCAAACCCATATTGTGACCCCGCGGTGCTCCCGCACAAATTTGAGTATTTTTTTTTTTCTGGGACAATTTTTGGCCAAAAACAGTGGATTATGTACTTCTTTTTTTGGCTAATTTTGACAACATTTTTGAAAGTAACCGAAATTTCTCAAAACTTTACAACGGATAGCCCTAGAGTAAACTATTATGATATGAGAGTTGGTTCCTCCGTTAATGATATTTTTATGACGTTTCGGGACACGTGACTCTTTGGCGTTAGCGGGCAATTTTTGCTGATTTTCTTATCCTACAATAGGTTTTTTGCCCTAATATTTTGCTCAAACCCATAATGTGACCCCACGATGCTCCCACAAAGATTTGATCATTTTTTATTCTGGGACAATTTTGGGCCAAAACCGGTTGATTATGTACTACGTTTTTGGCCATATTTGACAAATTTGAAAGTAGCCGAAATTTCTCAAAACTCTACAACGAATAGCCCTTGAGTAACCTAATTGAATATGAGAGTTAGTTCCTCCGTTAATGATATTTTTATGACCTTTCATCACTCGTGACACTTTGGCGTTAGTAGGCAAATTTTGCCGATTTTCATAATTGACAATACGGTTTTTGCCCTAATATTTTGCTTAAACCCATAATGTGACCCCACGGTGCTCCCACACAAAGTTGAGCATTTTTTTGGCCAAAAACAGTGGATTTATGTACTACGTTTATGGCCATTTTTGACAAAAAAATTGAAAGTAGCTGAAATTTCTCAAAACTTTACAACGAATAGCCCTAGAGTAACCTAATTGAATATGAGAGTTGGTTCCTCCGTTAATGATATTTTATGACGTTTCGGGACACGTGACTCTTTGGCGTTAGCGGGCAATTTTTGCCGATTTTCTTATCGTACATTAGGTTTTTTGCCCTAATATTTTGCTCAAACCCATAATGTGACCCCACGATGCTCCCACAAAGATTTGATCATTTTTTATTTAGTGACAATTTTTGGCCAAAAACGGTGGATTATGTACTACGTGTTTGGCCTTTTTCGACAAAATTTTTGAAAGTAGCCGAAATTTCTCAAAACTCTACAACGAATAGCCCTAGAATAACCTAATTGAATATGAGAGTTGGTTCCTCCGTTAATGATATTTTTATGACCTTTCGTCACTCGTGACACTTTGGCGTTAGCAGGCAAATTTTGCCGATTTTCATATCTTACAATACGTTTTTGGCCCTAATATTTTGCTCAAACCCATAATGTGACCCCACGATGCTCCCACAAAAATTTGAGCATTTTTTATTCTGGGACAATTTTTGGCAAAAAACGATGGATGTACTACGTTTTTGGCCATTTTTAACATAATATTTGAAAGTAGCCGAAATTTCTCAAAACTTTACAACGAATAGCCCTAGAGTAGATTAATTGAATATGAGAGTTGGTTCCTCCGTTAATGATATTTTTATGACCTTTCGTCACTCGTGACACTTTGGCGTTAGAAGGCAACTTTTGCCGATTTTCATATTTTACAATAGGTTTTTGGCACTAATATTTTGCTCAAACCCATCAAGTCACCCCACGGCGCTCCCACACAAATTTGAGCATTTTTTATTTTGGGACAATTTTTGGCCAAAAACGGTGGATTATGTACTACGTTTTTGGCCATTTTTGATAAAATATTTGAATGTAGCCGAAATATCTCAAAAGTTTACAACGAATAGCCCTAGAGTAACCTAATTGAATATGAGAGTTTGATCCTGTGTTAATGATTTTTTTTAGGACCTTTCGTCACTCGTGACACTTTGGCGTTAGAAGGCAATTTTTGCCGATTTTCATATCTTACTATACGTTTTTTGCCCTAATATTTTGGTCAAACCCATATTGTGACCCCACGGTGCTCCCGCACAAATTTGAGCATTTTTTTATTCTGGGACAATTTTTGGCCAAAAACAGTGGATTATGTACTTCGTTTTTGGCTAATTATGACAACATTTTTGAAAGTAACCGAAATTTCTCAAAACATTACAACGGATAGCCCTAGAGTAAACTATTATGATATGAGAGTTGGTTCCTCCGTTAATGACATTTTTATGACGTTTCGGGACACGTGACTCTTTGGCGTTAGCGGGCAATTTTTGCCGATTTTCTTATCGTACAATAGGTTTTTTGCCCTAATATTTTGCTCAAACCCATAATGTGACCCCACGATGCTCCCACAAAGATTTGATCATTTTTTATTTAGTGACAATTTTTGGCCAAAAACGGTGGATTATGTACTACATTCTTGGCCATTTTTGACAAAAAATTTGAAAGTAGCCGAAATTTCTCAAAACTTTACAACGAATAGCCCTAGAGTAACCTAATTGAATATGAGAGTTGGTTCCTGTGTTAATGATTTTTTTATGACCTTTCGTCACTCGTGACACTTTGGAATTAGAAGGCAATTTTTGCCGATTTTCATATCTTACTATACGTTTTTTGCCCTAATATTTTGCTCAAACCCATATTGTGACCCCACGGTGTTCCCACACAAATTTGAGCATTTTTTATTCTGGGACAATTTTTGGCCAAAAACAGTGGATTATGTACTACGTTTTTGACAACATTTTTGAAAGTAGCCGAAATTTCTCAAAACTTTACAACGGATAGCCCTAGAGTAAACTATTATGATATGAGAGTTGGTTCCTCCGTTAATGATATTTTTATGACGTTTCGGGACACGTGACTCTTTGGCGTTAGCGGGCAATTTTTGCCGATTTTCTTATCTTACAATAGGTTTTTTGCCGTAATATTTTGCTCAAACCCATAATGTGACCCCACGATGCTCCCACAAAGATTTGACCATTTTTTATTCTGGGACAATCTTTGGCCAAAAACGGTGGATTATGTACTACGTTTTTGGCCATTTTTGACAAAAATTTTGAAAGTAGCCGAAATTTACTCAAAACTTTACAACGAATAGCCCTAGAGTATCCTAATTGGATATGAGAGTTGGTTCCTCCATTAATAATATTTTTATGACCTTTCGTCACTCGTGACACTTTGGAGTTAGAAGGCAATTTTTGCCGATTTTCATATCTTACAATAGGTTTTTGGCCCTAATATTGTGCTCAAACCCATAAAAAGACCCCACGGTGCTCCCACACAAATTGGAGCATTTTTTATTCTGGGACAATTTTTGGCCAAAAATAGGTTTTTGGCTCTATCATTTTGTTGAAACCCATATTATGGACCCTAGGGAGTCCCATAAATATTTGAGCAGTTTTTGTTCCGGAATTACTTTTGGCCAAAAACAGTGGATTATGGATTTCGATTTGGCCAATTTGGACAACATTTCTGAAAATAGCCAAATTTTCACGAAAGTATTTTGTGGTTAGCATTCCAGATATCCGATTGGATGTGAGAGTTTGGTTCCTTAGCTAATTATTTTTTCATGACCTTACGGCACACATTACTCGTTGAAGCTACGTGCTATTTTTCGCCGATTTTCGGAACCTATAATACATTTTTGGCTCTAATATTTACCCAAACCCATAATCTTACCCCTAGGGGCTACCACAAAAATTTGAGCAGTTTGTATTTAGAAACTACTTTTGGCCTAAAAAGAGTGGATTATGAAGTCTTGGTTTTGGCCAATCTGGACATCAATTTTTAAAGTAGCCAAATTTTCTCAAAACTTAACAATGGTTAGCCCTAGAGTATCCTAATTGGGTATGAGAGTTGGTTCCTCCGTTAATGAAACTTTTATGAACTTTCGGCACACTTGACTAGTTGAAGCAACTATATTGGCAACCCTCGTTAAGATTGCATGCCAAAGATTGAACAGTTAAGCAAGTCTGGGATTGAATACAGGAGCACCAGAATCAAATGCAGGCAGAAAAGGACCATAGATGTGACTTAGCACAAAAAGCATAATCTATAGTATCCTATAAAAGATGCTCCTTTGCCCTTAATATACACATAGCAAATTTAACTTACTTGCTCTAGTAGAATACGCTTGTCAACCTCAATTTGCTTCTCACCCATACCTTTCACCTGCCCTCCTGCTTGACGCTCCAAGTGAGACCACATTCTTGTCAACCGCGGTAATTGGTATTCCATTTGCGCTAGTGCAACCTTAGGGTGGCCAGTCAAATTAAACCTCATCAGTAAATACACCAGTACAGTTTCCATTTCAGAATTTAGTTATAATGATATTTACCTGTAAACCAGCTTCATGCGTTGCTGCTCTCTGGTTAAAAATGTCTAGAATCAAAGCAGTCCGGTCGCAGACTCTAACATCTCCACCAAAGGCCTTCTCCAGATTACGCAATTGCCTGTAAAATTTTCTTTTAAAATCGAAGACATCCCCTCATTTTATGCATGAAAAGTTCAGTCTACCCAAGGTGGTTAACCTTCAAACAATTACATATGGCTCTCTAAAACGTGCTGCCATCAAATTGGGTCGTTTTCTTCTCATTATAAATTAACCAGCCGTCTACCCCCACACCACTGCTAATAAGGACAAAAACATTTCATGCCTGGCCAATGGAACAACATAAAAGATAAATATTGCGAGGACAATTGAGCAAACAGCAGTCTTCAGCAGATATTTCTAACCACTACTCCTGGCTTACGATTATGTCATATCAAGATAGGTCATAAGGTAACTTCTTGCAGTCCAATCGAGGCCACTTATTTGGCTCATAAACAAACTTTGGGGAGGGGGTGTTCATGCATAATATCCAAGATAGCCAGAAAGACAAATGATGAGTATAAGTTATTCAAATCTCACCCTGGTGAAAGCTCATCATCAAATAACACCGTTTCAACATCCAGTGCATGAATTGCACTTTTGATCTCAGCAACCTTTCCAGAGCCAATATATGTTCTAGGATTTGGCGCAGCAAGCCTGGGTGGTAAATCAGAAAGTAGTGTCATCTAGCCAACCCAACAAATCACCAACCAATGTAAGGCCAATTCTATTTGGTCGAAAACGGGCACAAATTGTCAATAGAGAAACAAAGAAATATAGATTAGGCCCTATTAAATCAGTGAACGAAAAGACCACAGTTCTTCAAAATTGTGTCCAAGTCCTAGATCAGCCAATGCATTAATAAAGCTTCCAATTAAAACACAAATAGCCTCAGACGTGTCCCTATCATCAATGCTTAAGCAGTCACACAGACAGAAGGTTATAATATTAATGAAGGATCAGTTCCTAATCTTTACTTAATTCCCCAGCCCCGCCCAGGAAAGAGAGAGCAAAGGAATAATACTCACTTTTGATAAGTACAGCCAACAACCTGAAGCCCGGCTGTGTCAGCCAATTGAGCTAGCTCGTCCAGAGAATCCTCAATTCCAAAGGACTCCAGCCTAACGCCTTTTTGCTCCACACCAACAAGATAAGCTTTTTCAGCAAGCACCTGACATTGTAATTGTAGGAGACATCATTTTCCAAAAGGCTCAAGCTGTACACTAATACATATTCTAGAACTTCGCTTGAGAACCACTAATGTATAAGATTAAAACTAAACGGAGTCTCCGTTTCTAATGCTCCAAAGTCCAAACTTCGAGCAAGCACCGTAATGCACTGATGAAAACTTCAATAATAGAAGTGAATACAAGGCTTTCTCAATGACCTGAATCCCCATTGCTCCCAAGACCAATTCTTTTAACACCCCAACTTAAGAAAGTGTTGGGAATCTCCAGATTCTCCAACGTTGGTACATCAAATTCTTTCACATTATCATATAAAAGTTCAAGAGTTGTTCCATAATCAAAAGTCCATAATCCCAAGTTAAAACCATACCACGATTAATCGAAAATCGAAGAAAAACACCTCTTTGCAGCAGATGATACCTTATCCACTCAGAATAACAACAAAAACAATACCACAGACATGATTGCAAGAGTCTGAATTGCGGCCATGACAAATTACTACTCCACCCCAATTCACATTTCTACTTCAAAGTTCAATAAAACTTATATACAAGAAAAATCCATCCTATTTCTTATCAAAATTAAGTAACAAAACATAGATTAAGGATAAAATTAAGCAACAAAACATAATTAAGGAAGAAATTAAGCAAAGAGAACAACCTCTTTCCCATTTCTGAGCTTAAACCGATTATCCTCATCATCTTCCTCTTCTTCTTGTTGTTCCGCTTCTATCTCATCTCCACTCGAAGAAAGCGGAAGTGGGTCATCAAAATCCCCATCAAAATCATCAACTACACCCTCAAATTCTTCAGTTTCTGGAAGAGGAGAGAGAATCTGCTCAGCTTCACCATGAAGCTGGAGAGATTTGGCAAGAGTTAGACTGTTACCAACATTTTTATCATGGGATTTTGCCAAAGTTCTCAACTTTGAAGAAGAAACAGGAAATGGTAACGAAAATGGTTGGAATTGAGAAAAGTGTAACGATGAAGATGAAGAAGATGAAGTTGTCTGTATTATGCAACAGAAACTTCTTGCACTCATATCAATTTTGTGGGTTTTTTACTTGGTTTTTTTGATTGAGTTGGACAACAAGATGAAGCAAAGTTTGCAATTTTGTAGAGTTTGTCGAGAAATTTCAATGTTTTGGGAGTGTGTTTTTTGGTGTTTGCTCAAGTTGTTTGTCAGCCACAAACAAACGTGCCCATCCAATTCATCCCGCTTGTAAATATCCAAATTGTAGAGGACTAGCCGACAAGGGGTGGTGACGAAATCCAACGAGAAATCGATGAGTTTTGCGCGAGAAGATCTCGTCTTTTGAAAGGATTATCAAAATGTAATTAAACGAACACAAAGAGGAATAGCCGATTATGGGTGATTACGAAATCCAACGAGAAACCTTTAAGTCTCGCATGAGAAGATCTCATATTTTGAAGAAATTATCGAGATCCAATAATACAAGGGGGTTAAAGTTTTTTGTTTCATATCAAGTGTTATCAAAACATTATATCAAAGGCAATAAACGTAGACTATTATTCAAAACGGCAAAATGTCACTAGACAAGTAAGAAATGGTCGCATTTTATTCAAGTGAAGTGTTATCTCGTATGAGACTTTGACTCCATCAATCTAGAGAATGGCACATACACTATTTGTGTTTGACCTATTTTATGAGTTTTCTGTTTTCTCCTTAGTCCTTTGTTCATGTAGCCTTGTACAATAGTATCTGGCCTAGACAGGCTCTTGTTAAGTCCTTTCTAGTTTCTAGATTGGGCGCCCTAAGTCAGTAACAGACATACAGCTAGAAACTTGCAGCAGAAGCCCTTAAATCAAAGGACATGAATATAACCATAGGAGCATCATTTATGTTTCATTAAGTTGACTTCAACTTAGAATTAAAGAACCGGAACAAAAGTCGGCTTTTAAAGTTTAAACATAGCATTCATCTACTCGTAAAGTCATTATCATTACCCCAATGCCGCAAAATTAAGTGAAGTCGAAATAATTCTTGCATTCATGCTTGCTTAGCTCTGACTTAATTACAAAAACTAACCAGTTACTACAAAAAATTTGGTCTCATATAGCCCATCTTAGTATCTCCAGAAGGAGATCAGTGTGTTCCTTGTTAGGATATCTAATAATGCAGGCATGCAGCTACTTTACTACATGTACAAAAGCTTTGCTTTCTTGGGTAATTTCATTGCTCATTCTGCTACACTAGCCATCAACTAAGCACAAACGTCATTATTCCTCTCCTCCTCGGTTAGATCCGGCACACCGTCTCCTGAAGAATCCACAGAAGAGTCCCCAAATTCCTCTTTATACATTTCTTCAATCATAGGCTTCCACAGTCTTACTCTTGCATTGATGAACCAGTTTGCAACCTGCATTATCATTTACATAACCCAAACCATCAGCAGGTGTCCGAAACTTGACCCGAAAACTTGAAACCCCAATTTTTTCTACAATCTGCCTTGCAATTAAAACCTAAATTTGTGAAAAGGAATGAAAATCTGAAGTCTGTAATTACCTGATTCTTTGAGAGCCCTGTTTGTGATGCCAAAGTAAGCTTCTCTGAGTCATTTGGGTATCTGCAAAGGTGCAAAGCATAAACAAACAGCTGTCATACCAGAATTTTGACCACAGACATTCATCCTGAACTTACATCTGAGAACATAATGACACCAGACTTTAAATTTCACTTACGGATTAAGGAAATGCTCGAAAAGCCAGGCTCGCAAAATGGCCACCGAGGTCTCAGGAAGTCCACGAATGGGGCGCCAGGCCTGGCGTTGTGCACCTTGGATAAGGCCGATTTGTTGGAGTGTCAACCTGTTGTTACTACTGCTCCGGCCTTCTTGACTGAACAGACTTAGATGGGATAATCCAGTACCTAACTTAGGCAATTCAGGAGATAATTTCTTCCTAGCTAGCTTAATTTGAGCAACTATAGCATCTCTTAGGCTACAAAAATGCCTGCACATTGCTTGTAAGGCTAATGCAGTATAACATTTTGCTGCCCCATCCCCTGCTATCATTTCAAATGATGAAACTAAAACTTCCATCCTCTGACTATACTCATCATATCTGGCTTCCACCTGAAAACCGATTACATCAACAACCAAGCCTTAGTCCGCAAACTGATATGGGTTCGCCAAACATGAATCGTCATATGTAACCGTCATTATTATGAATTGTAACATATATCTCCTGATCATGTAAAAATTGAACTAACATAGGTAAATACTCCTATAGTCCTATGAAATCACTACACAATCCATATGCTATAGTTCTAGTGTTCTACAATCTACTGGCAAATAATGTTAATTATCTCATATGATCATTTCAAAGTAGTGCTAACAACATAGTATAATGATAAGTACTGAAACTGTGATAACCAACCTGATCTAGCAAAGAAATAAGCTTGGAAATTTTGATTTGGAGATCATTTTTATCAGATGATAAGAACCCATTGCTCAGTAATTCTGCCCTTAGTTCAAGACAAACCCCTCTGCCATTCATGAACAGCCTCTTGACTTGACTTATATCAACATTCTTGCTACCAGGATCAACCACTTCCTCAAGAATTGACTGAGTAGGCTTCAAATACATCGAATTACTGACCGCGAAAGCCGGGAATGAGGAGCTTCCCATGTAAGGATAGTCACCAGGGTTACAATTTTCCTCACCAGAAGAACTGACCAAATTATGATAAGCTTGGTGTATGAACTCTGAGCTCAAGTTCCTCTGCCTGTACTGCATTGAACCAGGAGAATGGAGACCTTGTGAGCCAAGCGAAAGCGAGAGCCTATTCGGGCCATTGTTAGGCTCATTTGGAGCTCCAAGAAGGTCCATGAAATGCCGGGTTGTATGACCCATTTCAGAATGATCATCACCACCACCACCAGCAGGTGAAGCTAGAGATGGGTCATGAACAAGGTTTATAGACCTGGACATTCTATCTCCTAGAGACTGAACTGTAGAGAAATCAGTGTTGCCAAAGAATTGATGTGCATACGGGTTCGGGTCGAAATGTGGGTTACCAAAAAGGGTTTGGGTTGAAAGATGGTCTGAGTTTAGAAAGTGGTGTAAACTGCTTGAAGAAGTTGGGATGTTGTTGGTTTGTGTTTCTTGTGAAACCATGTTCACCAAATAAGAGAAAAAGAGAGATTTCTTATGAGTCTTTTACAGCAAAGCTTTGATATCAGAGAATTGCTATAAACACCAACTTGTCAGCTTCATCAAAGATTCTTGTGAAAAGAACCAAATCCAAGGAACAAATTTGGAAGGGAAGCTCTCAGAAGTGGGGAATCTAACCTTGCTCACTTTTTTTTTTGTGGGGTCAGAAACCAAACTTGAGCATGGTCTTTTTCACAATAATTCTGGTTATCTTGGTTGGGTTTTATTACAAGAGAGCGACTATTAGCACACGACTATGACTTCCCACGCTCTTGTGTGAATGCGTCAATTCTAATATTTCGCTCATATGAAGGAGTGTGAGAAGGGTTCGACGAGGTGCGAATAGCCCCTCACTACAAAGAACTAGTAGGATGACAAGGACATGGAAAATTGGGCAGTTGGTGTCATTAAAAGAGAGATGATCTAGTGTGTAAGACCCCAAAGATTATAACTTAGTAAGGGTATGTACTTCAAAACCTGCATAGAAGCACCAGACAGTTGGAATAGTGAACAGTCAATTTTCAAGTTAAGGGGCCTCAAAAAACTAAACCAAAATAAAGTACAAGTACCAAATTAAAAACCCATTAATAGAAACTGAAAGAAACACAGCTTAAAGTGCAAGTAATAGTGAAGAAAAGAGATCCAGAGGACATTCAAACAGAAACCCATCAATTAATATTTACTATACACTACTATATCAGAATTTAGTTTTCACATCAAGAAAAAAGTTTCTGAAACAAAGGCATTCAATAAATTTTTCTCAGTGTTCATTCAATCAGAAATTTCCTGCCAATTTAACTAAATACCCTGAAATATTTAGTTACACCCAAAAACAGCTAATTAAATAATAATGATGCATTAGTAAATAACATACCTTCATCATAAATAATAAACAGTTGTTCATGCTAACAGCAAAAGTCACAGGCTTTCTCTTCTCTGTGATATCACAGAAATTTTCAGTAAAAAATTTAAAAAAACTTGATGCAAGAAAAAGCTAAGCTAGAGAAGCTATGAGAAAACATAGACCTGTAGAAATTTGTTCCCAAAAAGCAAAGCTAAAAAATAATCAAAAATAAAAATGCAGGAAATGACATTGACAGGTAAAGAAAAGAAAAGGTCCCCAATTTTTCCTGACTACAAAACAACAAAGCTATCCTGCAAACTGCACAGCCTGCTCCTGCAACTTCATTTCTTTGGGAGACTCAAAAGGAAAAAAAGGTCTGATTTTCATTTTCATTTTCTCTCTCCAAACTAAAATTTCCTGAATTTACTCTATGCATCAAGAGAAAGGCAAGGGAAAAAGTAGGCAATCTTTTTAAACACACTCAGTTTTTTTTTCTTTTTCTTTTTTTCTTAATATTGTCTGTTTATGTGAGTCTTCAACCTCCTATGAGAATATCTAACTTTTTTTTCTTTTTAGGCAATGCATTGACACATGGAGTCTACACTACTAGTGTCTCTAGATGCTTAATTAGCTATGCAATCACATATAATTTGAAAGAAAAAACAAAACAACAAAAAAAAAAAAACACAGAAGACAGAAAAGTTACATCCTGATACAATGACAACTTATTTACATTATGGAGTACAAGTTTGAACTTGTCCAAATTTAGCAAGCTGTAAAATTAAGCAATCATTTATCGATGAGGAGCTACTTTTACCGTTTACAAGCAAAATTAAAAAAATTATCATTCTTTTTAAAGTAAAGCACTTAAAGTCATATTGTCGTTAAGACTTAAGAATAACACGGAACAAATCGAAAGATTGTTTCTAAAGTGTCGAATAATGACTTACTTTAAAATTTTAACTACAAGTTTTAAAGAAAAGTTAGGTTCATTAATCAAGTGCAAGTGAGGGGGGTAAATGGGTGGTTGAAAGATTGAAAGAGAGTATGTGGGTGATGGGATAGATTCTAGGTGTGGTTTTGTAGGGGAGGTTGGGTTTCTGGTACTCTGATTCATTGAGAGGAGAGTTTGTCTTTGTAATGATTACCATCTTTGTTCCTTTGGCCTCATCCACCTGTCACTCTCTAATACACACAAATCCCATTTTTAAGATTTTTTTTTTTTAATTACAATAATTTTTTTTGGTTGTTGTTTACAAAGTGAGCTTCCTTTGGGAAGGACCCACAACTCTCTGATTAAAGTTGATTGTGTCTTCTGCATAATATCTATGCAAAGTTTCAGCAGAATGACAAAAATCTGTATCAGAAACATTCTAACTCTATCAGCTCATAATCTTAGCATTGGAATGGTAAATATCAGCTTCTCTAGGTTAAAAAGTCCTTGATAAAATTTACCCCACTAAAAAAAAATAGAAATGATAGTTTCTGAAATGGCCCATATCTGAGAAAAATCAGGTACAATCACAAATGAATCCCCATGCAGATGCTGCTGCTCCTGCTGCTGTTCTTCTGAGTCTGATGCATTTACTGACAAGTGACACCATTCAACTAAATAAAATACAAAATATTTCAAAACTAATTCCATTGCTCTAAAGATCACATGAATCCCTTTCTAAATTGTCATCATTAACTTGAAAATGTTGTTTGTATGCAGAAAAATCCACCACAGTACATTGGTTGTTAGTGACTGAAAAACAAACCTTTTTTTCTAATCAAATCGGGAGAATATATCGTGAAGATGGTTATTGATGGTACCCAAAGGCCAAAGGTGTACGACTACAAGACATGAATTGCATGTTTCATATTTCGGTGCTCATAGTACGAGAATGATATACCAGAAATCATTTCGGGACTAGAACTAGGATTTCGTACTAAAAGAACATCAAAATGGGATATAACGACAACTTTACCTCAATGCCTGAGAGCCTCCCCGCCAATGGTAAAGGAGGGGGGGGGGAGTTGGACCTCCGAAAAACAAGGAATAACAGAAAGAGACTGGAAAATGAAATGCATCTAATCTAACCTTGCACATCCAGTGTCATAACTTGAAACTTTCAGTCTGAAACATGGAGCAGAACTCATTATTTCACTATCAATTCAACTTCTTATCAATATACACTGTACTTATTCAAATTTGATGGTACAAGAATAACTGCAGTGGTACAACTTACAAAGAATATCACAGGAGAACTATATACTACTAACATTTTTTTTTTTATTGTTTTTCTTTTCCTGTTTCTTCTTCAAGTGTCACACAAAATTACATGAATCCTATCTTGTACAAATATATGCTATTCTTCGACCCAGTTTCTATATTATATTACAGCTGGGAATCATCTACAGAATACCCAATCGAATTTTATACAGCTCCGAGCGCGATTCTTAGAAAGCAATCTGGTTGTATATCACTTCTGTAGACAGCTTCGTAAGAACAACAGGAGGACAAAATGCAGGCATGCTAATTCTAAAGTTTCAGTATACATGCTAACCTCAACTTCTTCCTTTTCCACCTTGAGGCCGTTTGACACTGACTTATTCCGATATAAGGATGTAGAGTATGCATAGAAGAATTTTCATTTTTTCAGGCTACAAAATCATTAAGTAAATGTGGATTACCAAACCTATTGTGCTGCTGGTTCACTTGCTCCAAGTATGGATACTCTGATGTGCCAACCCCCATTGTTGATTCTGTGCTCGGGTTACCGCGGAAAGTTGTTACAACATCTCCTTCACGGTGTCGCAACCCTAGAGCCAAGGATACTTGGTTGTCTACTCCAAAATTGCCCAACTCGGACATCTGATATGCAGCAGAAGTGACCATAAGATGTCCCCCACCATTTGTATCAGACGGAATATTTCCATTAGTGTAAAATCCATGGTGATCATTGTTTCCAAGACCACCAATGTGTAGACCTGAATTCGAGGATGAAAGTCCCTTCATTTCTGTGTTGTGGTTGACATCGGCTTTTGAGTCATGGGTATCATGTGCCATAGATGTCGAGCTTTCCTGAATCTCGTCTCTCCTATCCTCAGACCCCCAAGACTTCTCCCTAGCTAACTTCAGTGTATTATTATTATTATTATTATCTTCACTGCCATTGATCTCTGCATCCCCAAACTCTTCTTTGTACATCTCCTCAACCATTGGTTTCCAAAGACGTACACGAGCATTAATAAACCAATTAGCCACCTGTATCAGAAAAAAAAAGGCAAAATTCTTGTTAGAAGAAAGCTATAAAGACATAGTCGAATGAAACTTAGTAAAAGAATGGTCAGCAAAGATTTAGCAGAATCTTGAAGTGAGACTTCATCCGATATCATAGGTCAAATTACGGTACATAAATCTGTAACTCAGGAAAAGGAATTGGTATGGAACACTGGTGAAATACATGAACTGACATCCCAAGATAGTTGTCTACTTTTCCTTACAACAATAGTGAGCATTTTCTTGGCTCATTTACTATAGGCGGGTAGCAAAATTTAAGAGCTGTATCTGAGAAACATATGCTGCAAAACTTCGAATGTTAAAAACATAAAATTATATACCTGGCTTCTAGTCAATCCTGTTTGCCTAGCCAGCATGATCTTCTCTGAATCTTTTGGGTACCTGAGCAGCACAAAAGGGAGCAACATGAGACGAAGTGTCATTTCGTAAGCAAAATCCGTCAGAGGTCAAAGTGATGTAGGACTTACGGATGGAGGAAGTGCTCAAACAACCAAGCACGAAGAATTGTTACAGCACTTTCAGGCAGACCCCTTTGGGGCCTCCAAGCATGCCGCATCATACCAAATTGCTGAAGTGCTCTCTGCTGTCTAAGTTGCTGATCCACATAGCGAAGACGAGGGATTGCTGCTCCCATACCATTGTCTGGCTCCCCAAGGCTTTTGCGAGTTACTTGTATTTGATCAGTTATGGCATCACGCAAGCACCGGAAATGACGGGATATCGTTTTCAGCGCCAGAGCAGTGTAAGGCTTGGCTCCCCCACCCCCTGCTACCACATCAAAAGATGAAACCAGGACTTGCATCTGATGACAATACTGCTTGTATCTTCTGTCTACCTACAAATCAGAAAGTGGTCAACCTCTTAGTAAGCAAAGACAAAATCTATGCAAATCTGAACAAAAATCAGCAAGGCTATAGTGCTATGAACATCACTTTTGACAAGTTTGAAAAATGCAAGTATGCTATCAGAGTCAATGTTATGTTCTGCACATAGTCAGGATCTTCCAGGACAGATTATCGAAATTCCAACAATACTGCTTGTTTCATTCAGCAATGTCTATAAGAATTGAAATACGGGACTGATAACTCGTAGTATCCTTGACTTATAATTGCAATATGACAAGTTTTAGACTTCTGAGGGGTGATGTCCATCACTACCCATCAGCTCCTCTGCTTTGTCCGCCATCAGAGGATTCAAGCATTTTTCTTGATAGAAACCTTTACTAACATACCAATGTTTCAGGTCCTCATTTTCCCTGTTCTTAATCAGTATATGAAGCTTCTTCTAGTTGTTACGTATACCAAGAGTTTCATTTTAGCTAAATCATGAGATAACGAATAGAACCATTGGTTGCGGTGGTAGAACGTCTATCAGGACTTGCTCCTTTATATTACAGCCCATTGTATCACCGTAAGATATCGGATTTAATCAAAGACATATAAACATTACGAACTATTTGCAAAAAGAAAAGCCATTCAACATATGCACAAGGGAAATGAATTGTCTTACCTCATCCAACATGGAGTGAAGCTTATCCAATTTGTTCTGCAACTCCTGTCTCTCTGCAGAAGAAAGCTCTTGAGAGGGGGCGGCCGAGCCATTTGCTTCTGAGGGAGGCTGTGATCCACCCCTAGACTCTTTCAAACCCTCATCAACTTTATTTGAGACTTGATCTTTTCCAGATTCATGTCGTTTAATAGCATCACGAACATTAACCACTTCGTCTAGCAATTGTTGTGCTGTCTTGTGGTACTTGGACTTCAACAGTGTACTGGCAATTCCAGCCTGCTCATATTGGAATTGATTGTTCACTCCTTTTGGATTCATAGAAAATTGAGAATTGTTTGGCATCCCAAATCTAATAGTATTGTTTCCATCGCCATGAATATCGTAAGGAAAATAGTCAGAATTCCTCATATCCTTGGTTGGGGATGTCTCATCAATTTTGCAGGACATTTGTCTAACACTATTCTCAGCAGATAAGGGAAGATGAGGACTCAGTACAGAGGATAAGCCCGGGTTTGAGTACTGGTACTGAAAAGATGGTGTCGAGACAGCAGTCGACATCTGTGTACTGAGACTAAGCGATAAGCTTTGCAAATTCTGCTCACCATCCATCATACCTATGTGATTCCTTGATGTCAACTGGAGCTCCTCAGGCACAGAATTACCGACATTATCCACAGTTCCGGAGTTTAAAGGACCGCTGATTGCTTGCATACTCATGGGGTCACCTGTGGGTGGGATAAACATCATCTCATTTCTTCCTGACATATCCACACCATTGTGAGGATTCATTGGAGAACCAGAGGAAATCTCTGAGAAGTTTCCATTAGAAGCTGCCGGGTTAATGTACATCATCATGTTGCCATGAAGGAGATTTGATTCAGGGTATGATGCAAATTTCTGGTCCCGGGCATAAGGAGTAGACAAGACGTCAATTTGAGCACTTGAGCTGGGGTAATAAGTGGCCATTGGAATTTCACTTTTGTCTCAGAAAATTTCTAATAATGAAGAACAAATCCACGAGTATCACATCAGCAGTAAACTTCATATGTCATATGATCAGATTATGGACCATTAACACCTAAGAGAAAAAGGTAAGAATCATTTCATCAGTCCAGTCTGACAAAGTTACTCTAAATCATTAATTGTCAGAAATTGCCATATATGTGCATAATTGATGATTCTAGATCATATAATACCCAGGAAAAAAAAATCAAAAAAAATAAAGAGTTTAACTTTACTGGTAAAATTGAAGTGATTGCTCATGATCATGAATTACTACATGTCATCATACATCAAACAATCATAGAAGATTAAATTTTAGCCTGAAAACATCAATATTGAACAGTCACAAACAACATCCAAGAACACCCAACAGTGATAATTCTAAGACCCTTTCGCAAAACATCGAAAATAAAGTCTTTAGTTCCGAAATTATTTGGGATTGTCTAACATGAAACCGTGGTAAGAAATACCAACTGTCACAGAAGTTATTAACAAACAGTGAACATCAAGATACAATCTTTAGATTAAGATCATCCATCACAAAGTTAAACCAAGTCAACCCAGATCAGAAAAAACACACAAGAATGAACTATGAAGTACAAAAAAAACATCATTGAATCAAAAAAGTAAACTTTGGGAAGAGAAAAATATGAACTTTCAGAAAAAAAAAAACTATATAAATGAGATGAAAATTCAAGTACCTCAAAGAGCTTCCAAAAGATGTTGTGCCTAAATTGGGGAACAAAAGGAGCTTATAACAATAAAAACCTTAGCACAAACACATACACACTAAAGACAAACTGATCCCAAGAGATTTTGCATAAAAACCATATATTGCTCCCCCATAAACCCTTTTCAATCAGTACAATGACATACCCAATTAAAATAATGGTCTTACTTTATATCACCAAATGAATATAATAATGGCCACATACTTAAAATAATGCAAAACCACAGCCTATACTATAGTCTAGGCTAGAGGGAGAGATAAAGAAAAGGAGAGAGAGAAAGAACAGTGAAACCCACAAACCTTTGTATTATTTCTTGATTGTACTTATATATAATATTAAAGAATTATTGAAGATTGATGAAGATTTATTATGCATGTAAAAATGGATTATGTTCAACCATAAGCATTAGGCACGTGTGAGAGTGTAAGGGCAAAATGCAAGAAGCTTCACCAAGAAGCTCTTAACCACAAAAGAAGGAAAGGGAGAGGGGAAGGGGCGGGTTGTTGTTGATGAATGTTGCTGGTGTCTCTTCTTATCTCTTTCTCTCACCTCTCTCCTGTCACAATATCTCCTAGTAGTTTGCTTCAAAGGGGTTTAAGAGAAGCTAACTACCAGTTGGTAGACCTAAACACTGTCTTAAACCTCATTCTAACTCCTTACCCACTTTTATATTTTTCTGATTTTTTTCTCTCTATTATTCTGCAGAAAATACAACAACACACATTAGAGTGGTAAGAAACTAGTATTAAAGATTGAATCTTTTTTTATGTGGGCAAACTTTATTTTTAATAAAAATTGGAAATTAAAAGCTACCCACCAAAAAAAATAAAAGTAAATATACAAATTTGTGATAAGAGGGAATAAAATAATTGGGGGGGGTTGGCTTAGGTGGCCTATAGGGTAGCTGTATACTATTCGTAGTAGTAGGTGACAGTGACAACATCACACGTTTTAACGTATAGCAACGATTCCTCAGTATATACGTCTTCCAATTTATTTTACTATTTGAAGATTATATTATGCTAATGTTTTGTAATGTTATGCATTTAGTGAGGTTCTTGTTTGTTAGTTTAATTACGATATGTAGACAAGTTTCGAACTGTGATTGTGTCTTTTAATTTACACTAACATAATGAAGTTTATTCTTGTGATTGTTTAACAATATTCATCGCATATCACCTATCGAGTCTACCTTTTTATATTTGTATTTGTTAGTTATTGTTTGTTGGTTGTGAGTATTAAATTCTTTTTCTTTTCTTTTTCTTTCTTGTATGGTTGGTAATTGTGTATCCACCCAAAAAATTGGCCACCTCTTAATTATTGGAAAATCCTCTTGTTGAACCAAAATAAATGCTTTATATTTTTGTGGGGTTTGAAAAATTCTATGTCATGCAAATATTAATAATTGAGAAAAGGTGTTGAAGATTTCGTACGTTGGTGTTTGAAAAGAAATGCATGATGATTGGTACCAATAATGGAACCCCAAAGTGCAAAAAGATAAAATTTTGGAAGTGATGAGTAAATTGTGGGGAAAAAAGGAAGATAATAATGAAAGCATACTTTTTTATTTGCCCTAAGTGGAGTGTGAAAAGGGTAGAAGGGTGTTAGATGAGTTGGTGAGAGGCTAAAAATGGTGTGTAACAATAACAAAAGGTTGGTTAATGCTTGTGCATGAAATTTGGATTGTTAAACTAGCGTTTTCCATCATTCTTGAAGATAGTTTGTTGTACTTGAGGAGTTCACCGGTTGAATTTGACCAATAATGCCACTCATTGGACCAAGACTAGGTGGTGGTGACTTAGCTTAGATTTCAATTCAATAGTAAAAAATTGGAGAGAAGCTATTTTTAAGATAAACGAGGTACAATCATAGATTTATGGGATTTCAACTTTAAACGTTTATAAGTGCATTCATTGTCTTGGCATGTGATAATTAAACCTAGATTTATGTCAATGGTAAATGTCTCGATTACAAGTGATTTGGATAATCGATATAGTAATGACGCTGATATATGTTTGTTAAAAGTTTTTTGAGAAATCCCTCTAAAATGAAGGTAGTATAGCTTCATGAAACTTTAATCAATTGATTTATTCTATTCCTTTAAACAACTTTAAGGCAACACTTATTAAGGCAAAAGGTAGCTCATATATATTGTCCTCTTTGATCAGCATATTTGATGAATTTCCTTTCATTCTTACGTAACATCTTTAGTTTTTGTCTTTACCTCGCATGTGAGAAGAGTGTAGTACTAGATACTATGTTTGCTTGCTAGATAACCTCTCTAAAATGGAATGGAGTTTATGTGAGTATGTAACTGACTTCTTGTAGGGTGTATCAAATAACTCAATTTTGTTCAATTCATTTCTTATACCATCAAATACACTATGCAATCTTTTAACTTAGTTATAAAAAGTAAAGCCGTTTCTCTACGGATTGACAGAACCACAAAGCCTAAGGAGCTATCTCTCCAAATAAAATTCGACATTATTATAGTATTTCGCCTCAACCTCGGAAGCTGGCTCTCGGAAAAATGCATGTGAAAAAATAGAAAAGCTAATCTCAAATGATCAGGGACATAAAGCGACCAAATTATTAGTACCAAGCTATGTCTATCATTTGTCATTGCTACTAGAGAAAACCCTGAAAATGATTAGCCAAATTGTGTTGCAAATCAGATGAATGAGTAACATGAAATGCTCTCTCCAATCATAAAGCTGAGTGAAATTTTGACAACATCTGACAAACTTTATTATATTTTAAGTATAACATTGCAATTAGATCCATTTATCTTGCACGAGACAATGATTTTTGCAGTACGATAACAACATATGATTGGAAAATCTAATTAGGAGTATAATTTGCATACCTTTCAATTAAAGTGACTACGACCAAACCCATGTTCCTGAAGTACAAACACCTGCATATTTTAATGAAATTTTTTACCACTTCTAATAATACGAAAGGTGTCACAATTCAAGCATAATGAAGAGAATGAGGAGCTTTTGGTGTAATAAAAAATGTTGTAATCTCGGTTGCTTTCACCTGATTTACTTGTATCGATGTTAATCTTTAAATCGATTTAGAAGAAACGCATTTCAATAAGAAGCGATCAATCTTTTTCTAAATAAAATACACCATACGCAATCGAAAGTGATCAAACTTTTGCGAAATGTATATAGAGTAATATTCTATGTAAAGGTTAGTTGGTTTCTCTAGGTATACTGGCTTTGAAGTTTCGCTTTCAGAATGGATATGGAGAAAGAAAGAAGGTGCTATATAGTCTGGTACTGCAAATTATATAAATCCATAAATAAAACCATATTCCTAGAAGAATTTGTATAACAGAGATGTGCCTCTGACACACAAGGCACTGTCACTAACTCATGAAAACAGAGTCAATCGCAAATAAGAATATTATTAATCAATAACGAAAAATACAGTAGCAGATGTCCTAAATTTCTGGCAGAATGTCCAAGCAATAGAATCATCATCAATGATAGAGGACTTGTCTGTGTGTAGGAAGTTAACTATTAAAATAATCCAAAATGCATCCTACTTCTCTTTCACCTCGTCTCCTCTCTCTCTCTTTTTACTTTTCTTTTTTAACGGAAATGATTCTTTTGAACTTAGTACGACAATAAAATTGTTCGCAACAACATCTAATACGAGTACATTGTAATGGTTGTTACTCTTTCCATCCAACCTTAATGATGTAAATTTTTTTTCGAGCTGGAGGGTAGTTTTAAGCCTTAATAATAAAGAACTTTCTACCAAAGTACCATTTTTGATTTTCTTTTAAAAGGGCAATACTACAATTCAAACTCCCTACTTGCATAATGAGTAAGCAATATGAAAGCTACATCCTTAAATTCAAGAAAAGGGCCGCAAAATAGCGATGATAGTTGGAATTGAACAGTGACTCCCCCTGTCACCTTTCAAAGAAACGTAAATTTAAATCTATTAATACCCCATTTTCTCTCCAATCGAACGCCTAACCATATTTGTAAAAAATGAATAAAAATGGGACCTTAAAGAATAAAATTGAATAAGAATTGGCATACAAATGTTTGGCGCAGAACTTTGCACAAAGTTTACACATTCAATTCATCCAAACACAAAGCAAACAAAAATACAAAAATTAAAAATAAAAGGAGATGGAGAGATTCTTCCCATTTCTTTATTTCTTTGTCAAACCTCAATCAAATTCATTTAAATTAGAAATCGTTGTCAAGATCATACTATGTGGCAACTACATTAATATTATGCTGAATCAAAGGGATAATTAGCCGCCTAATATGAAGCCAAATCGACCGACTTGAAAAAAGGTTACAACAGAAAACATGTG
>JBBYHQ010282969.1:0-47102 GCA_038382645.1 Spergularia azorica
ATATATATATCGAGTATACAAGGATACAACAGTAATTACGCATTAACCTAATTACATTAAGATATATATACTATTACTTAGAAGCCGCCCATAATAGAGGTAGCTCTTTTCAGTACAACTATTAACTTGCAGACTAAAACAATCACAAGGAATTCTCAGCTAACTTACCATGTAATAGTTGTTTACACTGCCGCCCTTCTGAAAAAAGCGCGCAACAGAAAAGGCAACATCTTCAACAGGCCTGTGAGGATTTGTGGATCCGAAGGTTTTGAACCTGAAGTGGCAAGCATGATCTGAAACTATATCCTTTGGGAATTCGAACCTCAGTGAGTAAATTATTTACACATATCAGGAAAAAGACAAATGAACTCTTCATGCAAGTAAACCAGAAAAGTTACCAGCCCGGCCAGTTCTCTGTCCAAATCTTTGGGGACTTTGCAGAAATCGGAGTGAAATCATCACAATAGAAGCTGTTACAAGTATTAATCTGCAATGTAGCATCACTCTCACTGAGTTATATATAGGCCCTTGGCTTCTTATACATATAAAATAAGAGAACATTGAGTTCCAAAAAATTGAGTCACAGGACAATTGTGTTTAAGAAATCATTGAAAGTGAAACAAACAGCACTTTGTTTGGTGTTGAAGACCTAACTATGTCACAAATGTAGGAGGCAAATTTCACGAATCATGCTCGCCCATTACAAACAAGACAATTGTAGCTCAAAATACTAAATTCTCACCACAGGATCAGGAGTATCCCACTGCTGGCACATAATCCATGGCACATCTGTGTCCTGAGAAAGGGCCATTTTGGCAGACCACTGAGCATATCTTTTCCCTCCATCTCCATATGATTCTTCATAAAATCCATATTCATTTTCTATCTGAAAATATGGAGTAAATAAGACTTAGGACACTTATACTGCGATTGTATGCACCAATGACAAAGGAAAAGACGGAATGGCCATAGTTGCGCACATAGCTTAATAACTAGAAAAGAGTTGAACTTCACCAAGCTGTTGGAAAACAGTACACGTTTTTTTTAAATATGTAAAGCAATGCCTTGCGCAATTTAAACATAAACCAAGCAGTCAATATTGCTCAAATAATGTTTTGCACAAACTCTTTCACTAGTGAGGTTATCTTTTAGAGGTGTTACATCTTTGACACCATCAAAATCCACTGATTGATAAGCTACTCGCATTGCCATATACCTGGGCCAAGATGATGGGACCTCCTTGAGAAGCAAATAGCTTTTCTTGCTTCATCAGGTTCACTATATATGAAGTAAATTTCTGCATGTAATACTGCAAAACCAACCATTAAGTGAGTCTTCAAAAAGATAGGATCCTGAGTGCTAATGCCACCAATGCAGTAAATTTTTCATATTAAGTGATCCTCGTGGGAATCAAAACCAGTGTCGGTACCTTCCATGGCTCGTTGTCAGTTCTAAATACAGTTCCTGGCACATAGTGCAGCCAAACAGGCGCACCTCTGCAAAATAACCAATAACCATTCGTGAATCTTTCATAATAACCAGCAGGAAATGTCGTTGAGTTTTTTTGTTGGTACCACATCCTAATCACAAGAGCATGAGTTCCTACCCAAAATTCCACTCTGCTGCAACAAAGGGTCCAATACGGAGTATCATATACATCCCCGCTTGTTGTACAGTTTTCACAAACTTGACCAGATCATATCTCTTCTCAAAGTAATACTGAAAGAATCGCCATCAACAAACATAACACATAGTTCAATTAAGCATAAGGAGACAAATCACGGTAACTGACAAGGAAGAGATGAACTCAACATATTAGTCCGACTCACGTTGTTGGGAGATAATTCATGGCCATTCCAGAATACATATGATTCAATCACATTCGCACCACCCTCCTTTGCCAATTGAACTAAACCTGGCCACATCTATAGCTTCCAAAGTCAATCAAATTACTCAGGTAACAATGTATCTCAAAGCAAAAAATGCATCAAATGCATTTAAAATAGTACTTGCCCTTGACACAAGCAGTCACACACTAGTTCTCCCACTCAGCCCACACTGAATCAAAATGTCAATTTACAACTACAAAATTGTATGCTAGCACACTCTTAGCATACATGTCAAATATCGATTCTCATAGACGGCTAGACCAGTCCCTATATTACTCAAACCTAATCATTCTACTTCAAATACTCGTGTCAGACACTCGACACTTTGACATGGGCATGGACACTCCTCGATCCTTCACTTAAGCCAAACACATGAAATTCTTCTTATACACCCGTGTCTGATACTTGTAGCCAAATCCAAGTAGCATACCGACATTGCAAATCTTTCGTATCGTACTATAGAAGCTACCAAACACCAAAAACATTACTCTAAGCTAGGATCACTTCTTTTAACACAACATCTTAAATAAAACATCACACAATAAACTTTCTTGTCTAGATTTCCAGGTAAAATACAAGCAAACCCCACATGTAAAATATGATCAAAAAACAAAGCAGAAAAGCAAGAAATTGAGATTGAAATAAAGAGAGAGACTAACAGCAGGAACACTACGAGGGTAGTGAATAGAAGCAGAAATGAGAAGCTTTCTTTCTCCATTAATAATCATGGACCGACTATCATATGAAACATTATAATTATTATAAGAAGACCCTTCTCCATATCTAATAATCTGTAGCAACAACACTAACACTACTAATATCAAACAATGTGCTCCAAATATTGAACTGCCCCTCATCTTTTTTTGAGCAAATTTAGCAGTGGAAGTTGAAATGGTAGTGAGTTTAGCTTAAAGATTACTCTTTTTATAGTGTTAAAGAGTAGTGTAAGGATAAATTTCACTTTTTTTTTTTTTTTACTGCGCCTCTTTTTGGGAGAGTTTGTGTTTGAGGGGACAAGAGAAGCGCGTTGAGAAGTGGGTATTGGGTAGATTTTGCATTGGATTGCATAATTTTGCAGACCATTTTGAGAGAAAGAGTTAAAAATTGGTTGAGTTGGGTGAAATTTTAATCAATGACGGTAAAAAGTCAAAAACTTTGGATTAATTACATATTTATATGATGATTTCAGACAGTGTAAGAGCCTGAGAGAGGTCCAGGTCGTTTATGTTGGTAATAAACAAACTAGCACATGTGAGACTGCCCTTTCTGCTACTATTTCGAGATTTTTTAGACCTACTATTAATACTATATATTAAGCGGTTTTTCTATTGTGTGCTTATTCAACGCGGATCATTTGTCCCGTTCTTTGTACGCTTAGCATTTCATGAATCGTTCCAAAAACTAACATAATGGGATGCTTGCACGTAATTAGTGGGGGTAGAGGGGATGAGACAGGAAAGTGAGACAGAGGATTCGCACTGGATAACGCGGAATGTATTTCCTATTTAAACATATACTTATGCTTGAATGAGGTTTTGTGTAAGTATCACTAAATGAGGTTTTGCGATCCTATGTTGAAGAACTAAAAACAGGATGTAACGTGGAGTTTAAGCTAGAGATTGTGTGGAGTGTTTTGTTGGTCCATTCCATTATCTCAGATTTTTGTAAATGGCCATGATGCTAAAAAAAAACAATCAACATATGCTATCCAATCAGCCAATCTAAGTATGTAGGCCGAGTGTCGGGCGGTGATTAACTGGTTACTGATAACAAGGACCAGTGTCTTCTCAGACACGCAACAGTTACGCGCGTGTCCTACACTGGTTACAAGGTGGGCCCTTTCTCGGATCTGCAGACCACCAAAGCGGTCCGACCAGGACATGCATCAGTGGGCCGGGCTTTGTCAGCTGTAATTAATGTGGGGGGATCAAGTATGGTCTGCCGGAGATCCGAGCCCAATACTCGCAACGTAGCTTGTTTGATATCGTTTTTGGCTTCCAATATTGTTTTGTCGAGTCAAAATCCTAAGAACTGGGGTTTGTAACTCTTTAACTTTCGATCAACGTGCAATTTACTGTATTCAAATGTATACTAGCTGAGTAGCTTGTGGAGTAGACCGAACATACACTAGAACGAATGAAAATTATATTTATCACTTGTAAATATAAATCATCAGAGACAGTAATCTTTGTGTATAATTTTTTGTGGACAGTTCAGACTCATGTTTGAATTTCATTTGGTCTGATCATGTTCTGTACATCTTTTGTAACACTATTAACAATGTTGGTTTTGCTACTGGTTGTTGAAATGGTATTGACAGAGATGCCAAGGGGGTCGCCACCGGTTTCCTCCAACAGAACCAGTAGGTTTTCTGATGTTTTCAGAAAGGATCGCGGCACATGGTACCTGAGAGACAAGTTATCATGATTGTCATTAGAACTTCAGCTATAGACTCGTACTTGTGGTACATTTTACCATGAAAACTTAGCTAGATATGTCTTTTTAGTTTGTTAGGACTCTGAATGCATGCATTTTATACCTCCTGGGACTGTGCAAGTTTGTAAGATTTTCAAGCAAAGAGTCTTTCTTTTTATCCCCTAAAAGCGCGAGTCTTTTCTTATAGGCGGGAGCTTTTGAGATATTGGGGGTTATGTTGTTGTTGCTGATATCTGATAATTTCATATGCCGTAGTCTAGACTTGACTCGAAAATCCTGAACTCATCACAGACCATGCTATATAACTTAATGACAGTACGTAATGCTACAACTCTGGGTGTGGAATGGACAAACGTAGTAGACCTAGGGTCATTATTGTTGGTACTAGTACATATTCAGCTGTGGCTTCACTGGCCTGAAAGTTATGTTTAAGAGAATGTTAGTGGTTTGAGATATTTCTGCAGATCATTTTAGATTAATTTTTGACATCTACTTGCAGATTCAGAGAAGAGAGGGATAAGTTAACAGGAGTAGTAGAAGTGACTGCTTACAATGTTTGTGAAGGCTTTCCTTTAGCAGTTAGCAGGGAAACCCAATATCGACCTATGCTTTGTCCATTGACCCAAGCTTCTCCTTTCTTCATTGTACTTAGGTTTAAGACAACTGGGTCTTCACCATCCGGTGCATCAAATGTGGTCTGAAAAATTGATGATGAGAACATAGAACTTACTCAAAAAAGATCCTTCATTACAAATTTCAGCCATATGTTTAGATGTATAGCCAGTAGCAGCTATATTATAGTCATACTAATGTATAAAAGTGTACAGTTAGGGTTAGTAGTGCTTACCTTATACCATGTGAGAGGTTGCGCAGCAGAGGGCGCATATCCACCCCAAACAACATTGCCTACATTCTCCTCTTTATAAATTTGTAGGTCTTCTCCAGTCAATCCAACCTGACCAACCAATAGGGGAAACGGAAACCTATCAGTACTATCTTTACATCAGAGTTGAACTTGTAGGCTGTAGCCTGTAGCCTTTCACTATTATTGGTAAAATGCAAAGTCGAGAAAGACAGAAGGTCACATAAAGACCTTGTAACCCCATGTATAATTTTCTGTCAGATCGTAGGCATCTTCCCCATTGCATCTTACAGAAACTTCTCGCAACCCTGCAAACCTCCTCTCTAGAAAAGCTCCTGAATCCTTCAAGACGAAAATACAGAAAGCTTACTTTACCACTCATTACCAGCATTATCCGGTCCAATGTTAAGAAATGGATTGAATCTCATGCATTGGTTACATACCGGTAATCCAGACATCACACTCAGTACAGATATACAGTTAAGTCCACTATCTAATTTCAATGGAGTCACCAGGGTGAAATTCTTGACATCATGATTTCCGTGTGCATCACCTGTTACAAAAAAATTGCATAAGGAAGAAATAAGCACATATGTCGAGTTACTTTACAGGACTAAGACATTCACTAGCCCATCATATAAACCATACCAGCATAAACCCCATTCACAAATGCATGAGCAGCATGCGCGTGGGATAGAACATGAAGCACAGGCTCACTGCAGGTAGAATTAGGTTGAAACCTGCACATTCCAGAAGATGCTCTCATCAGTATGTATCATAATCAAGTGTTCTCTCAATCATGATATATGGTGAAGCATTTACCCAACAATGTACCAAAGATAATCTGATTTATCTTTTGTTACATTCATGTGCTCTAGTAAAGCATTTGTCTGAAGAGAAGTGTTGTCAAAGTTTGGTTTTATCTCGTTATATGTTTCCCATCTTTCAGATGAGCTCAACGCTAAGTTCAATTTTGCTGTCCGTGTGCCACTTTCTGTTGTTATCTGTACATCCAGATGAAAGAGCTCAGCCAAAGACTACACCTTACAGGTGTAGAACAAATTGAAGCGACAATATATGTTAGGCATTACCGTTCCTGTGTTGAAAGTTACATTCAGACAATCTGGAAGAATACTGACAGACCCTGGAGGAAGTTCGTATGATCTGTTCTGGAACTCTACTGTCGCCATATTTTTTGTATCATTGTTTACAAGAAATGCAGCACAACTTTCAGAATCTTGGAAAACATAAGCCTGATTACAAAGACAGAAAATCATTTGTAAGCTAAATTGTCAGCATAATCTCGGACAAGCAGATGCAAATAGAAGCAGACAAGCAGTAACCTCCTGAAGTTCCCCCAGAGAAAAGCTGGACTGCTGTCCTGCCAACAATGTTTTTGAGCAACCTTTTACTGCCAAGTGCATATCTCTGAGATGACCCCATTTTGGTTGCCTAAGAAGACCTACAAAGATTCGAAGAAATCCATGAAATATTCTTTTTTTTTTTTAGCATAATTGTTCAAAACTTACGATTCACTCACCATATTCATCAAGTGGAGCCTGATCATAGTAGCCAGTTATAACATAAGCAGAAGCTGTTCTCCCAAAATTTGTTCCCCCATGGTACTACATAAAAGTCGGAAGCATAGGTAAGATCGTATGAACAAGACTTCTCTATTAATTGTAGTGTGAGGGAAAATTGTAAGGAAATGCAACATAATATACAGTGGCATTAGGCTTTAGATGTGTAGATATCTAGAATGCTAAGAAGTACCAGCATACATACCATGTAATAATTTACAAAACATCCATTTTTCGCTATGAATAGTGAAGTGTGAAAGGCAATATCTTGAGCTGACCTTATGTACGGCTTTCCACCAAAGACTTGGTAGCTGTAAACCAAAGGATAGTTAAAACATGGCAATATACAGGCGCACTGCTACAAAGGAAACCGAAAACATCTAAAGTTCACCACTTTATTTCCCTTCTCGTCTCATCATGTTAATAAACCAAACAAGCCAAGCGCAACCTAGTGTCAAATTAAACAACTATCTATAGCAAACCAAGTCCACCACTCGCTACTTCATCCTACTGAGTTGAGTATATAAATGAAACATATCCTAGATTATCCTATATGATCGCTGAAAATTGAACTCCTTGCTTTCACCTCGATTCTGTTCCACTACTTTTGACTTGAGCAATGTTTCTCACAGTCAAACCAATAGTATGAATTCAGTAAGACAATGAAAACAATAAAGAAAGTGAATGAACATACAAAGAAGTCCAGTTTTCTGTCCACATTGATGGCTTGTTTGGAGAGTTCGGTCCTGTAAAAGTCTCTCCACATTTCATCCCATTGCATGTATTTATCTGCAAGTACAAAGCATAACAAATCACACAAACTATACAATAGAAGTAGAAATCATGCATTAACGATATCCTTCTCATTGTGCAAGGAAAAAAAGCACAAAGTAATGCCAATCAAGGAACTAACCACTGGGTCAGGAGCATCGGTTTGCTTACACATTATCCAGGGCACGCCAGTCTCCAGCCCTACAGCCATTTGTGCAGCCCAGCGAACATAAGAATGTCCTTTATTGCCAAAAGATCCTTCAATGTTTTGATATTCATTTTCAATCTATTTTAAGATATATAGTCTGTAAATCCACAGGTCATGTGTAAAACTCGAGTGCTCGTATTGATAAGACATGAAAGCTTGCAATGTTACCTGTGATAATATTATAGGGCCACCTTGTGAAGCATATAAGCTCTCTGATTTCATAAGGTTTACTATTTTTGTTGTAAAATTTTGCATGTACATCTACAAAACAGATGACAAAGGTTTTCTCAAGTAAATTAATATAAATCAAAAGGAACTCATCCGAAATCAACCATAGAGAAGCAGATCTATTACTTTAAAAGGTTCATTATCTGTTCTGTACGAAATGCCAGGGATGTCATGCAGCCAAAATGGAAGTCCCCTGCAGCATAATTCAACAATTAAATACCGATGTAAACAGTCGAACCCTAATCATGGGTATCAGGCATAGTTCCCCCAACGACAAATGCCACCTAAGCAAGTTGACATCTCGCAAATTACTAAACTAGTATGCTTGACTCGAAAAAGTTAGGTAATTGATCATACCCATAGCTCCATTCACTTTCAATGTAAGGACCGATCCTGAGGCAAGCATACAACCCTTGTGCTTGAATTTCCTTGATGAACTTCACTATATCATTTCTGCCACTAAAATCATACTGTTTGAAACAAAAAAAAAATATGTGAAGGTTTTAACATGATCACCAAAAAAAAACATGATCAGCATAAAAACAGAACAAAAGAAGCCCTCATACCTGACCTGGTTCAGGCTCATGGACATTCCAAAACACATATGTTTGTATCACATCCAATCCACCTTCTTTAGCCTTGGCTATCAACGACGGCCACATCTTCGCATTGCCCCGAAAAACAACAATGTGGCTCATTTGGTTAGATCATAGCAACATAATACAAAATGATGCATCATTATATACACATTCCAAAAATTATTTTCATAGTTTTGTGGTCACATAAATCATTGTACGAATTTCAAGCACTCCTGAAATTAATTTCAAGGAAGAACCCTACTTGGATTTTAAGTAGAATTGCACCTTGCTCGTTCACTCAAACCAAAAATGCAATAATTAGACGAAGATCGCCGATTACAAATCATCATCGTTTGATCCTAATGATTTTGTTTAGGGTCCGTGTGATTTGTCATTTGTGTTCGATCCCACGAATAAGTGTGTGTGAAAGAGGTTAAGGTATCGGTACCACCTAATGACGCTATCTCATATTCTAGACCCGTGACAATTTTAATGACTACGAGTTCATAACAAGATGAGGTAACCAACATCGGACCGCTAAAGCCGATATTATCATACTCAGAACTCAAATACATTTCCCTCTATGAAAAAGTAAGAACCAATGATGGTCTCAACTCATTTGCCTTAGACAGTTGCCAATCGTATGGGTAATGGTCAGTTCAACATGACTCTTGCAATGATAATGTTTTCAACCCCAAAAAATAAAATATTAAACGTACTCTTGGTTATAGAATTAATAGTAAATTAGTAATTATTCAAACCAAATGTTGAGAAACGGGAGTAGACATTAATATCGATCAAGAAAATCATCACTTTTATCATAATGCACCTTAATACATTGCATCAAAACTAGGCTCAAATTGTTGGTTCAGCTACATTGATATGAATTGCCTTTCATAATTCCCCAATACTAGCCAAAAGAAGATAAAATGTCATCTTCATTCAACTAACTTTTGAAAGTTTAGTAAAGTACACTCATAAATCCTTGAAACATCGCACATTGCCAATTTGCCACATTATACAATTAGTTAATTACTATACACTTAACTATATTAACTTGAAAATAAATTACTCCTAATTACATGAAAAAAAAAAAAAAAGTAATTGGTTTGTACCATTCGGTTTAATACGAGTTACTTCCCTGAGTTTTAATATAATCGCCGTGTTACAAGGATCTTGACATTGATACGAGTTACGACAATCAGTCAAATTAGTAAGAAAAATCATATTAACCATCCAACATTATCAACATTACACAAGTTATGTTTCACATTTGTGCTACACTATGAAAAAATCGTAAATTGAAGTAAAATATCGTACTAACTTTTGCACGTCATTACGAGACAAGAAAAAAGAACAGACTAACCTCGGGTGTGCTGCGAGGGTAGTGAATAGAACCAGAGAAAAGCATCTTTCTTTGACCACCAATAATAAGAGACCTTCCATCGTAACTCACTTCTTCACCATTTCCTCTGCTTCCAAACACCACCATTGCCAACATTACACCCACCAAAACCAAGCATTTCTTCTCCATTTTTCGACCACTCACTGAAACAATAGTGCTTGTTAGTGCATGGACGATGGACCGACTGTATTATGTCACTTTTACAATAAGCTTTTTGTGACACTTTTATGTGTATGTTTGAGCATATTATATAATAAGAGGATGGATGACAGCTACTTATAACTATTGGAAAGACAGCAAGAAAAGGGCAAAGGGGATTTTTTACACTTTTTTGTCTCTAATAAAAAAAGAAAGGGATCGAGGTAATTTCTTTCTAAGCAAAGCCTTGTTGTTATTGTTCATGGAGTCACGGGTTTGAGTTAAAATACCCACCAAAAATGAAGCTTTTAATTTTAAATTTATTCATTTCCAATATACTAGTAGTAAATACCTTTGAAATTTTGAGGGCTATGGTTCCCTATAAGATCATCACATTTTGCTACTTATGGAACAAAATTGGTGGGTACATTCTCTTCATTTTTAGTGTTTTTATTATGTAAAACTTTGATTTTGATGGATATCGAACTTATATAGTATGGAGTATGATTTATTAGCAAAGCTGGATGATATCTGCAGATTTTCTTCCCAATAAACCTTTTTTGAAGGGTTTTCTTGTTTTTATTTTAAATTGTGATTTTGGATAGATGTGGCAAACTTGGCAAGGAATCTAGGATAATGTTCCTTGTTTATAAGCTTAGCGTGTAAGAGAGGATTAGTCAATTAGGTTGGTGTAGAAGAGAGGATTAGTTAGCTTGAATGTTGTGAAGAGTAAATTTTGAGACAATAGGATGGCCGTTTGTTCATATTTTTGCAATGTGGGTTTGTTATGTGCATGACTTGTTACATTTGGTAGTTGTATTCTTCTATTATAAGGGGTGGTTAATTGATTAAGAGCACTAATAATTGGATCTCAATGGTTTGTTTTTTCAGCATTATGCATGCATTTATTTCGTATTACCAAAGACGGGTTTGTTTGCGTGTTTGTTTTTCCATTCTAGACTAGGTTTATCTCATGTTCATGTAAGCTAGTAATGGACTAATGTCCGTTATGATCATGGCGCAATAAGCAACTTTGTAATTGGATGGGAGAGGTCTACTCAAACGCACAATGTCCAGCCCCAGCTTATACTGAAAGCATGCAAAATTGATGGTCAAATGGTCAATCAATCATCAATCATGTAATTACTCGATAAGACGACACGAATAGCCCTAATTGTGGTCAGATTGGCGTAATTCGATCTCATAAAGCATTCCCATACGAGTTGGTCCTTTCCAAGATCTATTAGTTGGTTAAACGCATTGCTTTCAAGGGTATAAACTATAAAGTGTGAGGCTGCAATCTAACGCACACAAGTTTCCAAAATTGCATGTGTATAGTGTATTAGTTGAACAACCAGAGATCCAGATCGAGAAAAAGAGCAGTGAGTACAACTGTTTTTTTTTTTTTTTTTTTGGTAATTAGTGAGTACAACTGTTGAACTGTGCATACATAGTACACAAATATTTGGGCTGCAGCCTGCGAATCATATTGTGGGCTAGTCCTCAGTTTTTGTGGTTTGTGGCCCAAGTTTGTGTTGCTTGTACTGGGCCTTGAACCAAGCTATATCCTGGTGGGCCGCAACTTGCAGCTTAATCAAATTCGTTTTTCAGCCGTATAGGATAGCACAAGCAATATTGAGAGTGATATTTGGCGTAAACAAGCTAATAATTCACAAGAAAGGAGGGAATACAGTATAAAGGTCTACGGGCGAGGAATAGCACCACTCTTTTATATTTTGGGTCAAATTTTTGTATAGAAGACCTTAGTGCTAAAACAAGTGGTATTTTGGGTAATGTGACTATTTTGCGTCTATCAGTGACATAAAGATTGTAAGATTGTGACAAATACATACTCTCATCCTAATGTAGATCTTATGTCTCACTTTGTGTCTCATTCAGTGTACCAATTAGGTGTAAGGATTTCACAGAATTTACAATTAAAAATAATCTTTAATAAGTTTATATAATAAAATACTTGCATTTGATTGGTGTGGTACACAAAGTGTGACGGAAGATCCAATTCAACTCACATCTACATTCTAGAAATTTTATCAATTTGATTTTGACAAGTTCGAGTTTACTAATACCTATTTAATTTTTAAAATTAATTACTCCGTACTTGTGTAAATGGATCCAGTGGATTCATAGTTTTCTCCTCCCACGTTAACTAGGACGTTCATGTTGTTCCTTAGTTGGAGCTAGAAGCCAGTCAACCGTCGAGGCTCCCATCAGGTGAAAATCCCAAAAAAAAACAGAGGACATGAGTTTTGCATGAAAATATAGACATCAGGGTTGTCATTGCCCAAACTTGTAAACTTTTGCATGTGATGCACCTAATAGAGATAATAGAAGATATGGGAGATATGGGAATATTGTAATAGGGGTAATAGAGGATATGTTAGGAAGGTTAAGATTGTGTTCTCAATATTATTTAGGAAATGATATAAATAGGGGTTTACCCTAAGGTTATTGAAACAAGTCATTTACGAGAGTTATATATCAATGTTAAATGTATTCCCAAAAAGTGTACTTTATAATTCTATTATGGTATCAGAGCCTCTTTCCTAGAGGTCTCTCGAAGATTTGCTTCCGCTACCTGCCGGTGGACATGTGATCGATAATGCCTGCTGGCGGGAATTTCGTGTTCGCCGGAGATTTATTGTTCGTGATCTAGTGTTTTTAGGGATTCGTTGTTTGATTTTATTCGGAGTATTATTATTATGTTATGTTTTATTTTTTTTGTTTGAATAAGGCCCCCTACGTTTGTTTGTTTGGGATTTGATGGTGTCGCGTTGTTTACGATTGATCGAGATCGAGTTTCGTATTTTGAGATTGTAATTTATCAAGAGTGTGGCCGTTGGAGTCGTTGATTTTATAGGTTGCTGGCACGTAGCATATTATCATGGTACGTCATGTCATGTTTTTTGAGAATTTGCCAAGACTTGTGATGCTTTTGAGGTTGCCTTGATCATGGTTCAAATCATGATGCTATGTTGTGGCATTTACTTGTACGGCTGTGTGGCCAGATTTCATGGAATTTTGTTGTTCGTTATTGTTTGAGTTCGGGTTCTATCGAGAACCTGTTTTGATATATTTGGGTTTTTGTGTGATTATTTTGGCCGATCAAGGGAAATTTAAATGGGGGTGTGCCTCCACCAGTCGTATCGTCTGGTTTTTAGGTGAAACTGATAATGGCCGCTTCATATTTTGTGTTGTGACCATGGTGATTCATTGTATTGTTGATGATTCGTGTTTGGGCGTACGAGTTATTGGATTTGCGACGATGACGATCAACGTGCCCGTTTTGAAGATTTGAAGACCTCAACGGAGTTATTTGTCTCCTTATTTAGCAAACTCATTGTAATTTTAGTCAAATTACTATAAGTTTGAGGGGGGGTAATAGAGTATATTCGGGTAATATTGAGTATGGGAAATAATATTATGGAATATGTTAGTTAAGGAATAATATATACTCCCTCCTACCCAAAGAGATTTTCCTGTTTCTTTTTGCAGTTTTGAATTGGCATGTTGGGAGCTATATGTAGACAAAATGAATAGTTCACTTGCTTTAAAAATTAGTATTTATTTCATTCTGCATTGCAGTCAACCAACTCTATTTGATTTCAATGTAAATAGGTCTTTCATTTAGTCTACAAATAGTTCCCAGCATGCCAACTCAATACTGCAAAAAGAAATAGGAAAATCTCTTTGGGTAGGAGTATTATTTATTTCGGGTTAGTTATATCATAGGACTATTATGTTCACATTACAATGTAAACTATATAAGGGGGTTTCCCCTAAGTTATCAAACAAGTCATTTACGAGTCTTATATTAATGTTCAGAGTATTCCCAAATATCGTGTGTGTTATATCTATTAGCACCATTATTTGAATTCAGTCGTATTTACAAAGCTATGAAAGTTCTGTTGCAGCCGGCTAATTTTAACACACCCACATATACCTATTCAAAAACTATAGAACAATTGAAGAGGAGCGAAGTTTAGTAGGGAAAACATTACTCCCGCTACTATTTCATTGTTAATATTTGATTTAAATTTGTGAGAAACGGGTTAAAATAAGCGTTCAGAACAACTGTTTTATAGTGTATATGAGTTAAGTGAGAATGTTTGCAACTGTCGATTCGAATACAAGAATCGCGAATTACTCCTCGTTTTACTGTTTTAGCAAAGTCCTAATAAAAAAGTACGCTCCAAGCTTCTATGGCTTGCTTGTTGATGGATTTAGTTCAATTTAGATCAATTAAATCAGATTTATTGAATTAATACTAGTTAAAATTATCACAACAAATCAATTTAAATCCTATTTTTTATTTAGATCCTGCCGCATCATTTCCAAACAATCATAAGACAAGGACTGAACTAGCTTGTGTTACATCGTTTTTCGAATTATTAAAATATACACAATTAACACAAACGAGTTCTACATATAAAAATTGAATAATCAAACTGATTGCGTAGTATGCAACATATGAGTATTGTTGTGCTACAAGAATAACGGTGGTAGATCGTTATATTAATCGAGAATTTGAGAGAAAGTCAAAAAAAGTTGCTAACGGCGGCATGAATTGGTGCCAAATGATGTCAGAGATCCAGATAAGCCTTCCCTGCAGAGAAGTAGATTTTGTGGAATAGAGAGTCAAGTTGGGTGAAAAAAAAGGTGAGTAGGATTGGAGCGAACACTTGAAATTCGGAAAGAGAGTAGCAACTTCTTTAATTTCCACTCGATCTCCTTATCCATTGTTCTTAATTTAGGTCATGCCTTAGGTCATTCTCCAACGTCACCTTTTCAAACCTAGGCCTAAGATTAATTATCAATTATTACTACTAAGCACTATTAATTAGTAGCTTAGCTAGTTTATTGCTTATAATTTAATCTAGTCTTTTTTGCTTTCAAATTTGCACGTATGGACTAGTCAAATTGGAGATACTACTACTTGTGCAGTTGTCTGACTTGTACCTTTAGTCACTTGTTATGTCATACTATGTGTTTATGAGGATGAGCGATTATTAACTTAATATGACGTAAGAATTTGCAATGCCCGGAGGAGTTATGATTTTCGATATATTCAATTTTCACATGCAAATTGACAATATCTGTTTGATTGAACTAGAAATTGAAATTTCAAGAAGTTTGCATAAACAACTTCCCCCGCTCTTAAATGCGAGGGCCAATATGTCTCGCCGTCCCGGTAATTCTCAATATTTGTATTTCAGTCCTAGTAATTTTGCAAATCCAAAATCGTCGTGGGGGAGTGCGGGTTCATGTGTTTTATGTATATAGACTGTCAGAGTCGCCATGGGCCAATATCGGCCCTCTCGTGGAAGACTAGCTCACAAGGTGGTGGGGTTCCATCCTAAAACCAAATGGCAATAGGAGGAGTAATCCACCACCTTATAAACTAGTTCTCAATCTTCTATTTCTCCAATGTGGGATAATATCCCACATCTCACATGTGGGTCGTTGTCACTCCAACATAGACAATCAAACGCTCATCATAGTAATAACCTTAGAGCATCGCTAAACTCCGAAATGAAAAATCCTGACATGACAAACATATACAGGTTTTATTGTTTTTACTTTCATGTGATAGATGTTACTAGGTTTTAACTTTCATTATTTTGATCACCATTGTACAAAAATAGAATTCGACTTTATTTGACTATGTACACTCCATGACTCGAAATCTTGAATCTGTCCCAAATTTCCATCTTAATTAGTAGTCTTCCGGCTATGAAAAATATTACCAAATGTGTCAAAACAAGCGAAGAGTGTGCTTCCTCTGCATCAGCCATCAGCCATCAGCCCATCAAATACTATACATACCTTTTGGCAATGTGTAATGCCTGGAGTTTCACTAAACCAATCACTCTAATTGGCACAACAATATCAATTACGGATTGGTGGACATACAAATCCGAAGTGTTCATTTACATTTCCCAAATCCAAAGGCTAGAAAACTTACCCAAATGAGGAATTCTATGGTATCGTGTACCATAGAATTCCTCCAACTTCTACCCCTTATTCTCTCCCCTCTCTTTCTCTTCTCTATTACTCGAGCGGATTCTCTGTTGTGTTGCCCCTCGAGGAACTCTACGATAAAAAAACGACTCCTAGGATCGTGATTCGTTTTTCATAGTTTACTGTAATTCTGAATAATTAAATTATATTAATTATTACTACAAATTGAAATTAAATTTGTTTCATTTTAAGTCAATAATGTGAATGATAGATATTAGCATATGAGTAAAGTATATCACGAAATTCTTTTACGAATATATGCATGCATTGTGAATATGTGATTACGGCGTGCATGTCCACGTACATCCCATACATACATAAAACTTATGATCGTATGAATTGAAAATAAATAATTAATTGTACCTTTTGGAATGTCCCAATCTGTACAACCGAGACTTTAGGCAGGCAGATTAATCAATCAATTGTGCGTGCTTGATGGGGTGAGGTGATCACTTAAGATGGGTACTTAAGCCTAAAACAGATAGGTTTGATTTGGGAACGATTTTTTGAAATAATGCTCAAAAAACAAATGTTAAATAAAATGGGTCGGGAAAAAACTTGTTCAACATAATGGGGTGCACGTCACCCATTTGTAAAACCGCCAATGACCATGGCGGTTTTAGCCTTTAAGACTTGTGAACAGTAAAACAAAAATCTCAAATTTTGTGAACATTAAAACCGCCAGTGCACTATGTAAAACCGCTAGTGCCCGTGGCAGTTTTACTATTCACAAAACAAAAAAAATATAGTCTTAAAACCGCCAATAGTTGTGGCGGTTTTATATATGGGTGACGTGCACCCCATATGGTTGAACAAGTTTTTTTTCCACCCATTTTGTTTAACATTTTTTTTCGAGCACTATTTCGTGAAATTGTTCTTGATTTGGAACGTTTCTCTTAATTAATTAAGTGGCCTTTTCAGATAAGTAGATTAGATATTGTTTTTACATTAATAATTGAATTCAATAATTTGATTAATGTATATATCGTTTCTCAAATGTCTAAAAATTTCAATTACACGAAATAGATAAACACTTCTAATTTTTTATTTTTTTTTAAATTATCTAATATGGAGTATATATATAGAATTGGCCGAGTACAATAAACTAATTACATGAGATCGAGAGTGAACATACGGAGTATACTTGTATGGTTGATATTGAATTGAAATTGCGCAACATTTTTAGTTAGAATCATTCATCATATCCCACATCATTTCAATCCAAATCCTCCCACGTAAAAGGTTAAGCACGTGTTTATCTTCCTCAAAATGTATGAGTATGATCTAATATGTTCTTAATTTCAATGGAAAATTAAAATATATTACAATGCTAACGTTAGTAATTTAGTTTTTCTTTTTTTAGCTAGATGTATAATCAACATTAAATTAAAACTGAATTGAGCTCATCGTTTTCACATACATACGTACTATTCCACACACTAGTACAATAGAAATAGAAATTACAAAGCAGTAAAATTTTAGCTTAACCAAGTGAGTTTTTTTTTGGAAAAAAAAAAATCCTAACAAAAGATCTAGTAGAGTAGTAGAGTGGAGTATAGAAGTGAAGTCGATCGGAGAGACAATAATGTTGTTGCATTGTAAATTTCGACGAGCAAATATCTCGGCGGGGCAGCATGCTGACGTGACATTTCCACTCGTGGGATATGGCCGTACTTCCTGTGACGTGTCAATCACATCCCCGTCGTCGACCTCCCCAACCCGCCTTTTTTGCTTTATCTTTTTTTTTTTATCTTTTTTCTTTTCTCTTCACCACATTTTTAATATTTCAAAGACCCAAGTTGATGACTTTTGCTTAAAAAAAAACGAGTAGATGACTTTTGCATTAATTATGCCAATATTAATCCGATATATAATACTCTGGATTATTTGACCCTTTCTCTTGCTTTTCTTCAAGTAGATCAACATGTCATCTACAAACACGACTTATACAGACGGAAACAGTAATCAAAGTTGATTGATCTGAGTGATAATTGAGTGCTATCAACAGTGGCGTTGGGGGGCCTGGGCGAGCTGGGCCTGCGCCCAGGGCCCCATTTTCTGCAAGATATATGTACAATTTAATCTGTCAAAGTAGCATAATCTTTAGCTTGGCCTAGTGGGTATACACTTCACAGAATGGTATTGGCAGGCGTGTCTGGTTCGAATCCCGTTGTGGCACTATGCCCAGATTTTGGTTTTTATTTTCTTCACAAGTCTTAGTTTTGTAGGTTTTTTTTATCACGAGTAAACTTAACAAGGATTACAACATTGAAATTTCGGAATGATTTTCACTATTAGACATGTTACTAACTTCTAAGGGCCCCAACCTTTGAGTTTCGCCCATATTACCGGTTTTTAAGGGACCCGACATTGGAATTTCGCCCAGGGCCCCCATTTACTCCCACTCGGCCCTGGCTATCAACAATGCAAGCTTTAACTACTAATGTTAGAGGTTCGGTTCACGATTGTCGTATTTAATTGTAGCAGCCAATGTTGGAAAAAGTCTGTGTTAAGAGAGCCAACTCAACAAAAAAATATAGACTAATGGTTGAATCTCAATAATTAATTTTATATTTTAACAGTCTACCCATATATTCAATTAACCTCAGGCTACAACTGCCTACATTTTCCTAGCCGCTATGTCAATATGAGTTACATTAAAAAGTCGATAGTTGGTAACGTTTCTAATATCATTTTCTCAGTCTATGAGCACTAGAGGTACACACTATTAATCTATTATACTATAGCATTTGCTGTAAGTCACTGACGCATAACGTGTAACACAAAATTGTCGTATAGTCTCCTACAATTTGGCAATAATCTAAGACACACAACAAATATAAAAAAAAACAGAGGTTACATTACCAAACCGGTGCGAATTGTTGTACATTAAAGGTGCTAAACACACATACACATACACATACACATACACTAGACACAAAACCAAACACACCGTTAGTTTAATCTGAGGACAAATGGAAAGGGAAAGGGAATGGATGGTGATTACTGATGACACCTTTTTTCTCAGCCAGGAAAGGGAATAGGGAATGGGAGTAATGGGGTCAACGGTACTTTTAGGAATCAGAAAAAGACAAATATTTTTAAAGGGTACAAATGACGCAAGCAATGACAATATGTTCTCCAGAGGTAGATAGTGAAGTAGACACACGTGGAGTGTTTTTATTGGTTGGTCAACACGTGTCTAGGCTGCGGTCAGCTGTGTGCTTGTCACCCAAGTAATGTCGGCTCAGCTGTCGATGCATTGTACCCAGGAAATTTATACTATATCCCGCATTTCTTTATTTCCATTTTTTATTTCCATCTCGATTAATTAATCAAATTTATTTGGTGCTCCTTAAATTACTAGTGAAGTAGTGAGGCAGGCTCAACTACTAATTTTTGTAGTAGTATCTGTGAATTTGAATATATAAGATGAATTTAAATTAAATGTATAAATACAAGGTAATTATTGTCAATTTTTATTACAATGAACTTGTCCACTAAGTTACGAGTATAACACAATTTTAGAGACAATTGTAGGGATCGGAAACTTTATCAATCATTTGTTGAGTTACCTCATCGAGTTTACTCCGTATCTTTTACAAACTTATACACGTTTCTCAACTCTTTTGTTTTGTTTGATCAACGTGAACAAACTTATATACAACGACAATAAGTTTCATTTACAAAAACTTTATAAAAAAATAATTTCCCCCAAAATTTAGTTAAGCTAGTACCGATTCAATTTAGAATATTGAGTGGCGGGGGTTGTATTTAGATATTGCAGTAGTAAGATTAACCGAGTGAGAGTCGAGTGAAATTCATTCCCCCACAAAAGAGCAAATAAACTCCAACACATGCCAATTAAAAAAACATAACAAAGACTTTACACCTCGCACAGTCGCACCTCTATATAAAGCCACGCTACACCCTGTAAACTTCTCCGTCTTAGTTTTGAAGCAGCTTCTACGACTTGAAAAAACAAACAAACAAACAAAAACAACAGAGAAACAAAATCCCCCAGAAATAATCTAATCTCATCAGAAGCAGAAGCAGAAGCAGAAGCAAATCAATCAAAGAGGAGGAAAGGGAAAGGAGAATCAAGGGAAAAGGAATCGGATTGATTGAATTAGAAATCAAAGGGAATCAGCAAGGAATGATGTCGGGGAGCCAGGAATTGGTATTACCACCAGGATTCCGATTCCACCCAACAGATGAGGAATTAGTAGTTCATTACTTGTGTAGGAAATGCGCTTCTCAGAACATTTCTGTTCCTATTATTGCTGAGATTGATCTTTACAAGTTTGATCCCTGGCAACTCCCTGGTACTTTTTTTCTTTTTTTCTTTTCTTTTCACTCCTTTTTTTCATTCATTTTTAATTTCATGTTAATTAATGATTAATTATAATTTTATGACAACAATTTAGTACGGATCCTTTCAAAAAAAAAAAAAATAGAAGAAAATATTATAAGAATTATTAGAAAATGGAGATATTTTGTAAAATTATTATCTGGGGTAAGTTAAATTATTTCACATAAAATTCAATTTTGATGTTTTGTTAAGAAATCATGTTGTTTAAAAATTAACTTCAAAATTATGAACAATTTATTTTTTTTTTTCTCTGGGTCAAATGAATTCAGCAAATTTTATGGAATTAGACAGTTCTTTATAAATGGGTTTTTATTATTTTCAAGTCAAATAAATAATTTTCACTGTTCTATTAGAAATTAATCAAAAACAAGTTAGTACAAGATTTTTTGTTAATCAAGTAAATTTAATTAATTAATCATTGAATTTTTGGAAGACAAATTTTTAATTAATATAGATTTTTTTTTTTTTGTTAATGCAGAAATGGCACAATATGGGGAAAAAGAGTGGTATTTCTTTTCACCAAGGGACAGGAAATATCCAAACGGGTCACGGCCGAACCGGGCGGCTGGAACCGGGTATTGGAAGGCGACCGGAGCCGATAAGCCGATTGGAAAGCCGAAAGCCCTTGGAATTAAAAAGGCTTTGGTTTTCTACGCTGGAAAAGCTCCTAGAGGGGTGAAGACTAATTGGATTATGCACGAGTATCGTCTCGCTAATGTTGATCGATCGGCTGGCAAAAAAACCAACCTTAGGGTACGTTCAATTCCTCGAATTTATATTCCATTTACGCGTTTTCATGTAATTCTGAACTTACGTGTTAGTCAAGTCTCAAGTCTTGGCGTAGTGGTTAAGATTGAGGTTATATCGATTAACGATACTACTTGTCATTAGTGCGAGATTCGAAAGGTGAATGAAATGTGAATTAGTTTAAGATTTGTGGTGTACAAATTGTAAAGATTACAATTAAAAAAAAATGTGGGTTTTATGATCTCATCACATCAACTAGGCAATTCTAGTGGCGCCGATATGCTATCACTATATAGATGTTGGACCACCCATATGGTGCTACATATCAATACAATTATAGATCGGTCCTTTTTGTTGTTTCTTGCACTTTCACTGGTTTTTAACTCACCTAGCTTTTCATTGCTAACACTCGTTACATTTTCGCCTCGTGGCCAAACCGACACCTTGTTTTGGTCGTTTTGTCGGATTTGGCCTGATATGTCTTGGTCTGATGGTTAAGATTATGTCTCGCTAAACTTTTGATTTGGGACTGATATTGCTTTGAGCTTTACAAATGTAAAAGTGTCCAATGATGCTACATATAATGTTGGATATTGTATACTTTTTGAAGCACTTGCATATTCTTTTTGTTGTGATTGTATTGGTTTGTGTTTTGAGACATAATAGTTGATGTCATAGCTTTTAATTGAATTCTTTAACTACAATTAGAAAGAAAGAAGAAGATTCTAGGTCAATTTGTAGGTTGGATCATTTGAGAAGCTTCAATTATGTGTCAATTTTCGGATTACTTGTTTATTATGGTTCGACATCGAGTCATTGACACGTGTGTCATCGTCCTATTTCAGCTTGATGATTGGGTGTTATGCCGTATATACAACAAGAAGGGGACCATAGAGAAGGGTTTCAGCATTGAACAGAAGCCCACGCTACAGCAATACGAGTATGAGGATCAGAAACCGGTGATTTCGACACATGGCCTGAACGCGTCCGTAGGATTTAACGCCCCGTCCATGGCCGTGTCCCCCCCTCAACAGAAGAACGACCTACTTCATTTTGATACATCAGACTCTATCCCACATTGCCACACTGACACGAGCGGGTCAGGCCTCGTGGCATCACCCGAGTTCATGTGTGACAAGGAGGTCCAGAGCGAGGCGAAATGGACTGAACTTGACAGAAACCTTGACATTCCCTTCAGCTACATGGATTCCTTCCCGGATGACCCGTTTGCAGCTCCGGGTCAGTTCCAAAATGATCAGATGTCCAGCCTTCAGGACATATTCATGCTCCTTCGATAAATCAAATCGCATTGATTTGGTTCGTTTTACAGGCCGTGATCATGTATCTAGCCTGAACAGTTGTAGTTCAGCTCATAAGTCCGAAAAGAAGTCGGTAAAAAAGTTCAGGAAATGCTGAAGATGATATAAATCATTCTTACATCTCAGCATGTTAATATGTAGTGCAAGTTTAGGGGGTCAAAAGATTCTGATACATCTTAGGCTCTTTAGTGTTGTAGTATCACATTGTTTATCATGTCACCTCAGAATTCATTTTGTTCAGAAATCTCTGTAGTTTTTTGTATTTCAAGTTCTAGCTAGAAGTAGAACCAATGAAGTCTTAGACTAATGATTAAGACCGAGGTTAAACCGTTCCTAGGTGTCAGCCTGAGTTTTATCGAGTTGTAATACATTTTTCGTTAATTCCAAATTCCGATCTCAGTATCATGGTTCTATTAGCTGATTCAGCATGAGTTATACAACGTTGGTATCATTGCTTTACTTTTGGCCTATGCTAGTCGATTCTGAATTATTTTGCGTGACTTTCGGCAATCCTATTTGCATATCTCCCCATCTCTGCCACATGGGGCAACAACACAGCAATTTTGTAGAGTAGTGCTTGTGTTCAATTCCTAGCCTTAGATGAACATGGAAAGATCTAAACCAACAAACATCTGCCAAGTTCACCTAATTCTTGCCTGAAATTTGTTCATATAATCATACAGTGATTAATTTAGGAACCCACTTTATTAAAGAAATAAAGATCCTGACAGAATATCCTCTGTTTTATACAGATTTGTCAGTGACTAAAAAAATATCTGAATTAATTGACAAAAACTTGACTTTTATAGGGCAACTAAGAAAACTTGATTAGATACTGATTAACTGGGTAATTAGGGTACCTATGCACATGAAATTAAAGTATGGTTCTAGCAGGTATACATGTGGGTCAGATGACAGTGTTGAGATCAAATGCTGTACTAGACAAGGTAGGACTGATAGTTGTAGTCTAACCACTAATAATCTGACTTATGAATTATGATCATGGAATAGAGGAACAATCAAGGCCACTTTTTTTTTTAGTTGAATGCAATAATGATCCAATCTAGAAAAGTCTCATTCTTTTAAACTTATCGGTTTTTCTATAAAAAAAACCGTAAATCTAAACAGAAAAACGTCCATAAAAATAATACCAAGTTTAAATAATACTCCGTAATAATTATGAAACGATTCTTTAATCAAACACCTTGGTCGTGTCCAGTCCACTTATATCTATAAAGTAGTACTCCACATACTTCTTTGGTGGAAATATCTAGGAAGTTCTTATGGGGGGGGATTTTATAGTTTTAATTTGCTTGAGAATTGATCAAAGATGGATGGTGACAACTTATACTATACGAACTTTTATTCACGAGATATGCAATTTTCTTCATTGAAAAAGTTTTAAAAGTCCAACTCATTATACTATCTATTAATATTTTCTCACATATTCAATTCAAACAAAATGCGAATAATCAAAAGAAATGAAGAGACGACACCAAGTAGTAAAACCAAGCAATTACATTACTCTCTTCATTGCCTTTCCATAAGTTTGACATTGTTCCAAGGACAAAGGGAAAAAGTAAAAGTCAGTCAATCAATCGAGGTGCAACCGTGCAAGGCATAATTGTTTAGCACATCACCACTAACTCTTACTCTACGTAGGTAAAACATGATGACTGATGAGCCATTATGTTTGAGCACTAGTGAACCATCTCTAGTCAAAGTATTCATGATTCAAATGTCAACTACTAGAGGGTTGATTATTTTTACTATCAACTACTAATATTGAATTTCCACTCAATGTCAAATCTACCCTCTAGGTAGGTGTCTAAATCACTAAAATAAACATGAAACTTATACAGTTATACATATAATTTTGAATTTATTATTTGAAAAGTTACGACTGATCAAGTGTTCATCACATAATAGAAAAGACACCACAATCTATTTGCTGCATCATTGGTATTTGCCTGTAAAATTAGTAGCCACGAGCTTCTAAACCTGTAACGAGTGATGCACATAGAAAACACGACATTATATCATCTTCCACTTGAAAGTTCTCCGAATACCAATAATAGATCTGTAACACACTAAACTGTACGGAGTTTACCAAACCAAAACCACTAAACAAAGTGGCCATCTTGTAATACCTAGGGGCAACTATTCAATTCAAAGTTTCAAACAAGTGGATCACGAAATTATGTAAGGATAATGGTGGCCGTAGAAATGTATTAAGAGACCTGTGATTGGCTGCCTAATCTCCAATTGATGTTGGTGGGGCCCACACAGTAGATTGTTTGGCGGTGCACATTGTGTACGAGGTTTTAGATTAATGATCTTAACCCATGTCTCATGCCGTTGATTAATCTTGATTAACGAGCTTTTTTTAGTTTGCTTTGTGTGAACAAGACTTCAAGAAGTAAAAGTAAGAAATTGCAAAAACGTATTCTTAACGTTTCGTGAATAATAAAGAGCCGTTTCGTATTGAACGTGGAATTTGATGCACTTATTTTTGACGAACTTTTCCGCTCAACTTGCCCCGATCTTGCAGGAGCTGTGGTCGACTGTGGCCTACTCACTCAGCATCTCGTCGAGTATATCCAAATTCATGGTGGCTCAATGAAGTTTCGTGGAAATGATGTATATTGTCCGTCTTGAGCTTAACTGGTACCAATAGTTTGTTGATCTTATTCTCAAAAATTTCATCGTACTAATTTCAATGTACGGTATATGAAGAAGTAATCTATTAATCTAACATATATTTATCGATATGGAGGGGACCTGAATTTACGGCTTAATCTATCAACGAGTGCTCCGTATTAGGTAGATGAATTTGACAAAAATTTATACTCCGTACAAATTACAAATCTTTTTTTTTTAGTGTGTTTATGGTCTTGATTAATTTGTATATACCAATATTAATTTTGAAAATTCAGTGCTGATTTATTTTTGAAAATTGGTTGAATAGTAGGAGTACTTCCCTTTGGAGTTGGGACTTGGCTGTACAACAGAGTCAAGACTCAAGAGTGACCTTTAGTTTCCTGGGAGTGTGAACATGGTCAAGGAGCAAAAACCACACGTGAGTTTTTGTGGCCGCCGGTTTCTTATCGGGACTTGATGGTCACTTTAGTACCTTCGCTTCTTTTGTGGAGTACAGTACAAAACAAGTCACTTTTTGGTAAAAATTTAAATAAACTTTGAGCCTCTTGTAAGTTCGAATTTCCTATAATCTACCTCTTCTTCATGTAAAGTTTCCCGTTTTTTTAGCTTGCATTCTTTTCGTAAGTTCGAGTCCCCTATAAACTTGCTAAATCCGTAGGAATTGCGTCTTTCACTGGGAACCAATGAATTACCAACCAAAACAAAAATGATCTCCCTATCGAAAATTGATCTAAATGCTCAATAATTCTTATTGATTGTTCGAAGATTCCAACTATAAGTCTATGATTGTCAAGAGATTTTTTTTTTTTTTTTGCCTCGAGGTATGAGACTATGGCGTAGTACATATTATGAACTCTCCCGAAGTCCCAACGTTGCGTTTATAAAGTGACTGATTCTCTCTTAATCTATCGAACATGTAACATCCAATTTTCACGACGCAACTTCAATCTAATTTAATATGGACCAGTAAATTAAGTGAATCATATTAAGCAGGGAGAATGAATTGAACATATCCCCCAAGTTTCAATCAAACCCTTATCCCAAAGACGTTTTTCATGCAAGGAAAGCGAAAATTGTTGACAGCAATGGCTTCTTCAAGAATGTGGAAGTCAGTTTCAACAAAGATTAAGCTTTGGTTGCTTCTCAAGGCAACCTTTCTCCTCATGATTCCAATGTGGGACAACTTCTCACATAATATCATACGTAAGGGATTTTCATGCACCAAGGAAAGTGAAATTGTTGACAGCAATTGGCTTCAGACTATGGCAATCATAATACTCAAAGTTACTCAAACTCAGCCGTAAGTGTCGAACACGAGTCTATGTCTGAATTGTTCGATGCATAAATTTTGTTAAAAGGAAAAACAAAAAATGGAGTGTCTAAATGTCGTGCATGAATTTGGTTGTAGTGTTAATATAGTTACAAGTCTTACAACTACAATTGAGATCGGGTCATAAAGTTTAACTGAATCATACAAAGCGTTAGCATAAGTGTATCTAATCAATAGTAATGTTACTATTGTGCTAGAGCTACAATTCTTTTTTTTTTTTTTGAGGTAGAACTAGAGCTACAATTCTAATATACACTGTAGTAAGAACATGCATGTTTGTGAGTTCTTAAGTTCTAAGGTGTTTTCAGTGGATAACACAGTACTTACAGATCAGAGGTTTTTGCATAAGAGTATGCGCAGATTCTTCATCACGCAACTGACTTGCCTTTGGGAATTTTATCACAGTGTGCCATAGCCCACCCGATCCTGTTTTTCTCGTTGTCGTAGACTATTACCTTGTCTTGCATTGAGATATCTGTAAACAGATGGATCAATGATCAATCAAGCGGTAACCACAAACATACAGTCTTCTTAATTCTTATCAATTGCACAAGTTTCTGGTTATTTCCTGAGAAGAGTATAATGTGATGAGCATTTTACCTCCAATGATGTTGTAATTCTGCAGCCCTACTTCAGTACCGTTAAGAATTCCCAAACAGACACTGCCCTTTGCCTGTGAGCCGAAGAGAACACATTAATCTGGTAGTGGAAGTAAAGTATTGAAGAGCATAAGACATCGAAGAGACTATGAAGTTTCTTACCGAGATTATAAGGTAATTCTCAGGAGGGATGTCAAACTGAGGTGCAGATCTGCCTCCATTTTCGAAACTGAGTGCCAAGGGCTTGAAATACTTTCGTACATCACGAATGCTTTTGAATGGCCTTTTACCTTTCCAGCATACAGGGAGTGTGTTATCATCAAATGCATCTTTTAGAGATGTCTTGTGTAATTCTCTGGTCATCTGCAGAACAATTATCAGTCCGAACTGTCAAATTTGCACCAACAATATTATCACTCAGGAATTTATTTTTCTGCAGATCCGCACCAATGAAATAAGCGTATGGTAGGCTTGAGAGGCAAAGTAGGTGTACGAGCTCCCGCTATCAAAAACCACAAAGAGATTCTCAACTCCAGTTGTTTTCCGACCATACATGAGCTCTGCAAATCCAGGAGAATAATGTTTCCTGGAAAAATCATGTGTCATTCTCAAATGTAAAAGCTGTTAATAAGACAAAAGACTAAGACCAGGGAAATGAGGGTACAATAAGAAACGCTCATACGTGTGCTGGCGTGACATAGGTGCCCAATCCAAACTTTTGGAATCGTAGATGTTGTCCCCAAAGAAAAGGTAGCCGCCCCCCTGGGCACTTAGGCAGTGACCAACAACGTTTCGTGTCACACCCTGCTCACTGAGCTGTGAAACAATGCTGATTTTTCCCTTGCCAAGGCCAAGCACCCCATCCAACGGATGATGAGAAGGTCCAGGAATTTGGTCATATCCGCATCTGTATATTGTAGGCGAACAAGGTTATTCAACAAACATATGAGGAAGACTGGCAAGAAAGTTGACAACGGTGCTCAAACAAATGCTGGAAATATGTACAAATAATCTCTCAAGAAAGTCGGACACAAAAGTTCTACAGAAAAATAACAAAGAAACTAACCCAATTGCCAAACGGGGGCTACTTCTTTTCCCATCAGTGAGGTTGAAAGAAACGGCATCCTTGAGGAGGACACCGAGAGAAGAACCACCATCTGCATACTCAACCTCATAATCACATTGCTCAGGGCTTTCCAATTTGTAGTATTCAGGTTGAACAGCAGCACAAAGGTGGTCTCTGGAATGTATCAGGTCATTGCTAGGTTTATAAAGTGGGTGAGGAGCCTGCAGAACATAATTCATGCATAAATTATGACCAATCAGAGAATCAGAAATAGATTAAAGGCTCTCAACACAGCGAAAGAATCTCACAATTTAGCCACACCATTATGAAGGATTATGCTAGATGTTCTACAAATATGTCATTGCATATTTGCATATAGTGAGAGCATTAATTTGAGTTCACAGGGTATTGACAGTGCAAAAATAAGCCCATAGTTATCATCTACGAGTAACAGATTTGGATAACGTCAAGTTGCCTAATCCATTTGTTAAATAAAATTTGCATACGATGTAATGAAATCTTCAACGGAAAAATTAACATCAGTATATCATAACTTCATAAGCATAAGCAACCAGTTAAGTTAATCGGGATATGGAGGTGGTGACTTACGCTAGTACAGTGAACACAAGGTGCGTCACATTGGAGCCAAGTGAGATCACTGCCTGTGTCAAGATCAAGAAAGTAAGGTCTTGGAGGATCGCCTATATGCATCTGTACATAGTAGAATCTGCATTGCAAACACAGTTCGTTCTTAGAACCTATTCTTTCACTGAGAAACAACATTAGTACTCGGTACATGTTAGTTTAACCAAGGAAAACAAATCCTTGAACAAAAACGAAATCATCTGAAAGAAACTTGAGCTGAGAACGGCATGCAACTTATTATTGAATTGCAAAAGTTACGCAGATTGTGATAAGACGGACCCAGCAGTAAATAGAAAACAAAGCTCAAATCTCCATCCTCATCTGTCTGTGCTCGGGAGTCTGGATTATAGATGACACTTCTCAGTTCTCCTCAACCGACAGTACATAAGCCATTGCACATTATTCATTTCACAGGAAGATTACTCGTTACTTATCTCATGCCAACTACCAACCACAGCCCAAAAGCACCTAGCTAATAGAATCAAACTCCTGTCAATTCAGTTTCATTATCCTCACTAAACATACCAGGACACCAATCTGATACCTTTGAGATCTCCGAAAACTCTTAAAAAGTAGGAGTATCAAACTTCAACTATGTGATCATTTATTAAATAAATTCTTAATCAATCCCACAATGCAAGATAAGCAGACAATGCTTACATTTCCACAAAAGACTCTAGGATAATACAAGCACACAGAAGTGACAGAACCACAAAGTGACTAATATGAATTCATATAGTGACACACATGATTTGAAGCAAAATCGACCAGTACCCGAGAATTTTGGCAAATTAATGAACTCGAAAAGTTAGCAAATGAAAGAAATCGAATTACCCTCTTGGGTAGACGTTCCCATAAACAGGGAGAACAATAGAAGAAGCCACTTTGTTAGCTAACAGGAAAGATGAAAATGCTCCAGAAAGCATAGGACGACCCCTATAGTAATAATGAGGTCCTCGTCTTTCGGCGTCACCAAATGAGCACTTTGATACTGATGCTGCTCCCAGAAACAATACCAGCAAAAACCATACTACTTGGTGCTGCTTCTTTACCTTCATCATCATAATCTGTCTTATTCTACCAAACTATGCATAAAATGTGAACCTTTTTGTCCCTTTTTTGTTTTGTCTAGAACGAATTGATTGATGTTTGTTTTGACAGTTGGGCTTTTTAGGTTCGTTGAAATGGTCGTTACTTTTATTATATATAAAACTAAATGGTAGGTAGGACTTGGCGCGTGTGTCGCGCCTTTCGGGTTCTACCGTCCTACCCAAGTTTTAGCCAATTATATATTCCTAACCCGAAATAGGATCTAAGTTATAGATAAAGTTTAGTACATCAGATGGGTTTTCTTTGCTTGGTTGACAAGAACAGACAGGTATAACCTTCATTCTCTTTCTCTGAATATTGAAATAAATTGTCACACACTTTTGCTTCTATATTGATTGTATGTTCTTTTCTTGCTCTATAATAGAAAAGTCAGCATTGACCATACTAAATCCCAACTGTAAGTCTGACTCTACCAACGGAATAAAGAAAGGAATTTTTAGCCCTTTATTTTTGGGGGAGGGATTAGAAAGAGATTGTGTAAAGATTATTCATTTACTCATAAATCATACAGTAATACTATTTTTCGCATATACAGAAACATAATATATGGCTGACAAATCACAGACTGATGCAACAAGATATTATGATTAAATGGAAAGTTCCTGAAAGTTTCTTGAAAGCTACACTTTTGGATCTAGTTATCAAGTCAGAACTTCAACTGGGCTCACTAAATTATCATAATTCTTTGCTAAACTTTTTGAGCGTTAAAAGTTAACACAGGGCTTAGAAACTACCACGCCAATGACTTCTAGTTCTAGCCCATGTCATTTTACCTTTTTCAAAAACCAAGTCACATACTTTGCGAAAGGTAAATAATTCATTTAAACGATACAAAGGTTGCAACTATCAAATGATAAGAATAGTTATCAGACATCAATGTACACCATATAGCTAGACAAGCAAATAAGAAAGTACGGACAATGATAGGACGTCACTGGCCTAGTGCTCGATACGAAGAGGGCGCTCCTAAAGCTGGATAGTAAGTGATTACAAGTTTTTCACGATCAAATGCACACATGTTCTGACAGACATAACATATACTACACATCAGGCGAAATAATCCATAATAACATCAACTGCAAGATGAAGACTTACTTGTAATTCTGATAGTAAGAAATAAGTAGCAGTAGCAGCAATGCAGTACCATGAGTCCACGACTCATAGCTGTCGTATGATACCGCAACCTTCCGAATTCCGAGTTCCAACCTTCAAATGCTTCAAGTGTTAGCTATTTTTGCTGTATAAAAACTTCTACAAAGACATCGTTGGTTTCTTGATTCCAACCTTCCAATCAAAGAACATGAATTTTCGATGAGAATCTGTTTCTTATTTTCCTTTCCTTTTGATAGAAAGGAATATTTGGGATCTCATATCCAGCTTAGTTCTGTGCTTAGAACTAAAATGCTGTATATTTGTACAATGCACATGACAGGCCAATCAACACAATCTCCATGATCGGAGTGCTTATACGGTGGTCCACAGATCACAAGCATGTGTTCCCAAGTAAAATTCGTATGATAAAAACACATCAGAAAAGGAAAAAGGAATTTGCTATTCGAACTGTTTTGTTCCTGGAAGCGCAATGCTCCCACAAGCATGATATAATTTGCTTTCCGTAATGCCATCATAACCTTGCAATAGACGCAACATAGTCAAAAGAAATACTTCATTGCCTGGGAAGATTGATATTTGTTCAAATATATGCTCCAAAAGGATACAGTGCAATTACAGTTATTCCTACAATTCACGTCTACATGAAGAGTAAGAATGCTCAGATCCAACTCAGGGTATGATGAAGACAATTAGACGACACCAATGCAAAAAGAACACCTCCTATTCCAAAATTCTCTGATAAAGTTTGAATGCAAGCGAGCTTCCTCAGTTTGCCTGCCCCTTAGCCACGACACTCCTCTCCAGGACAATACAAGCTCGAGAGATCCTGGAAAATGAACACCCACTTTTAAACTCCAAGTTTGCCAGAAACTATCTATAACTCTACTTCTAGATAAAAATGTATGTTGCTTAAAATGAGTGTAAACCTCCGAATGGAGAGGACAGTGGCATGGGATGCATTTTAAGACGCCTGCAGATGACAGTGGCATGGTAAACAAAACAGAACAATGTCACCCCTGCACTTAGTGCCTATACTGGTTGTCTGGTTCTCTGTTACTGTATCTACGTGTAACAGAACATGTTGATTATCCTAAGATGAATTCGTCAGCAGTTAAGGGCTTCACCAGTAAAACAGCTATACTCCTTTTACTGGAAATTGTCCACAACAAATATGTGACAAAGAGGTTAAATGAGCAAAAGGTCGAAGGTGAGATATGAGTGACAGAAAGGGAAGATTGGTCAAGCCTGATTGTGGGTGAAGGACGAAAAAAATGTGCAACCATCTTTTAAAACACTAGCAAGTTGAAGGGCAAAATGCATGGAATGCCAAAAGGACCAGATGTTCACCAAAAGTTACTCTCATACTCGACCTCAAAGAAAAAAAAAAGTTACTCTCATACCAACCCCTTGGTCAAGATTCCTCCGTACTCCTTAGCCATATACGTTTTGATATAACATGGAGATATTACCCCAAAACCAAAGGCCAAAACAGTAAATATTCTGCATTTATCAATTCCAAAGGGAAATGCAGCTATCTCGGAAGAAACCTAAATCATACACATTATCATTCTCCAAGAGTTCTCCTACATAGAAAGCAAGCATGATTTGTTCCAATAGACATGACGATTCAAGATTGGACTTCCTTAATGTTTTGGAAAAATAGATGTCGACTCAAAGAGATAGTTTGTAACTTAATCCCCCCACCCTACAAGGAAGGGGAGAGGTTAAACTTGAGAGAATCGACAGCAACATTTTACCACGAAGAAAGTTTCATGTATCGATCACAAATTGATGAAAAAAGACGGAAAAGAAGAACGACTGACATACTGGAGCAGGGAAACAGGTTAACACTGAACACCTCTGAATACTAGGGAATTTCATCAAGAAGGTTCAGCGCCAGAGAGTTCCCACTACATTCACTGAATGAACCATCATTCTATTAGTCTATATGGGTCTTAGCACTCAGAAGTGAGCACCCACGATAAGCCCTGTCTATTAGAATCCACATCAGTCCTCGAGCACGGTGTCATGTAATACACAAAGATCTTAGCCATGTATAAGGTCAAAGGTAAGATCACCAAACAAAGCACACAGTGCCTTCCCAAGAAACACAACCGCTTGCTACTCCTTTCCCCTCTCACACCCCAGCTCAAGCAGAGGAGTCAACACTGCTAGGTCAAAATCAATATTGATTTTCTAATGTAAGAACTGATCCTCAAACTTTAATCAGCTCCGTAACACTATGTGCCAATTTTAGTACAAAAGAGAAGAAGAAAAACCTTGATAGGAATAAGCAATATTTTTGTATTTTTTTAAAAGCAAACGATTTCGATCAATAGAGACTAATGATGTTGATATGGAAAAGACGTCAAGGAGGTGACACCATATACAAAAGAAGAGCTGGATAATCTATGCTTTCAAACTATCATGAGTGACCATGATTACCTTTAGATCCAACTATATACTGTGTTATTGTGAAAGCTTGTAATATAATACGAGTATGCCTCAAGTAAGCCTCTTAAAGTCCAGAACGAGCTGCTTACGACCTCTTAAATATTTAGAACGGAGAGAAGGTTTTGGGCAGACGACTTGACAGATAATTCAATGAGTAAGATAAGTATGGGAACACTTTCAGCAATCACTTGATGACTACCACATATTTTCACCTGTTCTAAATCAAAAGGTTGGCCGACTAGTAAGGTTGACACAGTTTTTGGTGGTGTGTTGTTCAGAATAACTAGTGCAATGTTTGGATCCTTGATACTGTAATAACATTTTCTTTAAACCCTCAAATGAGGGTGATTCTAGACCCACATAAATAACCCCAAATCCAAAGCAAAAGCTCAAGGTGTTATCAGTTTCTCGTTGAGGGCAGGTTGGTGTTATTGGACGTTTAATAAGGAGCCTGTTTTGCTTCTCAAATATTCTCTCTGGTGAAGACTTGTGTTTCTTCTCTCAGTATATAATTTGCTGTAATGAGGACTTCTCCAAGTAGTTTTTCCAATCTCCTTCCCCCTTGGAAAGGTGTTGATCTGGCATCCGTTTTTCTATTTCCCCAACAAGGCCTAAAGTTAGCTTTTTTTCCTTTTTCCCATGTCCAAACCATCCCCACATAAAGAAAAAGATATCTGTTGCCTCGAAAACTTATCATTTCTGAAAGGTAGTATCAAAAAGAACATTCTTTAAGGCGAAGGTTCAGCTTAAGGTTAAAGTAAACCTATGGCTATGGATGCATCCTAATACTATCTACAGATTATCTGAGAAAGTCCTAATATTGCTACTTCAAATCATTTCCACCTTAGCAGACACTCCCATTATACGACACTTGAAAGTTGCATCCTACATCGTTGCCCTTCAACGACAACCGAAGAATACAGCAAATCAGCTATAGCAAGGAGGTATCAGTCAATACTCAATAGATTATTACATGTTTAACCATCCTAAGACAACTCGTAATATGCTGCCAAGCAAAGGAAAATAAAAAAGTTATACTCAAGTCCATAATTCCCCAAACATTGACGAGTACATTCCACAAGAAGGATGTATCATAAATTATGACAAAGCATTTCCCTCCCTTCCTGCACTTGCCGCATACCATAGAAAATTCCATCATATGTGAATACACAGCCTATGACGAGAATAATTGTTTCACGATCTTCAATCTAAAAGAACATTTGAACTTAAAGGAAGTCAGTTTGAGGCAGCGTCGCTCCTATAAATCACTAAAAGCTAGCTAGTTTAGGTTTAAGTATTAGAGATTAGAGTACCTGTTCAGATTGGGGGCGCCATATCTAGCCGATCCTAGAAAACTCACTAATTTCTTGTTCTTAGCATTGTCTAGCACCACAATCTAAGTCTGACTTGAAATGAACCTGTGTACTCTAAAGTCTAATACAGTATATAGTAGCCACTGCTTCTGCTCTATCAAAAGCTACAAAGGCAACCATAATTTTGTTTTCAGAATGGCCTAAAAATCATACAATCATCCAAAATCCAGAACTTCATTGCTTTTGCCTTTTTGCCTCAGCAACAAGATTGTAGGCTTCTATAGAAATTCTTAGCACCGAGCCACCGACTCAGAAGTTTATCAATTCCTATCTCTAGTCTCCAAGTATCCTTCTAGGCATCTAGCAATTAGCCTCTCATATTATGAAAAAATGACTCTATGATAACACTTTCCCATGCGGCTATACCTAAACCATCCAGGTATAAGAAACGGTGAGAAAATGTACAAAAGAGGAGATAACTCATCTAACCTACTAATAGTATTGAAGAAGCACTCCAAGTTTCATAGTTCCATGGACTCCACAGATTCGATGCCTAGGTCTCAAAATGGTGGTGTAAACTGAGGACGGCTGCAACGGAAACATTGAGATAAAGAAGCAGACTATTCTATACACGTGCATCCTCCTATTCACTGACTAAAGATTAGGTAAACAGGGCTCCTCAACATATAAACAGCAACAACCACACGAGAAACACATTTCCATATTCATATACAATCTTCCTAATCCACCCACAACACAAACATTAGAGCTAGTATACAGTCCAAGAGAAACATTCAATGTTTTATTTGATCAACAAAAAGGATTCAGTAATCAGCACAACTGCAGCATCAATATAAATAAGAAGAGTACAAGCTTCCTCACCTCAAAAAAGTTGCCTTCTGATGCACTGCAGAAACTAGAAATGTTTGATCAGAAAAGAATGGAGTCAGGCTAAGAAGCATTGGTGAGTGCCATCGGTTCCTCATGACAAGTCAAAGGCGCAGCTGGACCATGATTCCCATTCTCAAGGCTGAATCTGCTGTTTGGCAATTTCCTTTTACAATGTACACGCTTTCTGCTATACGTTCGAGAACATTGACCAGCTTCCATATTCGTAAATTGAGAAGGACATTCAACAGTTTCCAGCTTCACACCTTGAGAAGTTTTCCTACCATAGACCTTCAAAGGATAATTACGTTCTTCCTTGCACTTTACAAGTTTCGATGCCTGCCCCTTCCGGACATAAGTAACTAAACCCTTAGAATCACCATTGCACTTCCCATCATGTGCTCTGCACAACTTGTTCCCACATTCTTGTCTAGCCCCATTAGACCCGTTTCTCTCTCGACCATCAATACCATTGACTCCACCATTCGTTTCACTCCCAGAGCAACTCGTTTCATTCACTCTCTGCAACCCTAACTCATTCACCTTAGGCACATCAACACAATGTGTATTCAACGAGCACCAGCTCCTCGATATCCTAGGCGAGCTATTCATCTCTCTATGCAACCTAATCGCCAATTGAGCGTCCTCATCAACTTGCTCACCACCCCCTTGCTCACCACCCTTATCTACCGCGACAATACCTAACACAGCACTAGCAAGGTCCTTAGCCTTTTTCGCAGCAATTACTTTCGTAAAAGCCTTCTCCTTCGCCTTCACCGCCACACCAACCTTCTTTTCAGCAACAACACTAGCCTCATTCACCACATCCTCCATACCTTTCCCCTTCTCCAGCAAATTACACACACCAGAACTCGCCAACGACACCGGTTTCGCACCGTTTTTCCCTAATTGTTTCTTACTATTCCCATTCCTAACAACTCTATTACGATTAATTTCATTCTCTAACAAATTAGGTATCCAACAATCAAAACAAACACTAGCTTCTTCAATACAATTACCTGACGAACTAAACGAAAACTTCGACGCGCAATCTTTATGAATACGACGCCCACATTTCCTGCACTCATAAAATTCCGACGAAACCCTAGTTAAACAATATGAACAAAATTGCGACGATTCGACAAGATAATTGCAATTTTTGCACAATAGAACGATTCTCCATTCACTCGTGAGAATTCCGAGCCGATTTCTAGGGTTTGTGCTGTTAATTCGACGGTTACAGCAGTTACAATCGGATAAATTCGGCAACTCTCTCGTTTTTCTGTTCCGGCGATTCGGCGGTTGCGGTGGTGGATACTCCGGCGTGTTCCCCGTCGCCGGCGATGGCCTCTTCATCGGCGCCGGCAAGGAGGAGAGATAGAAGAGGATCTGATTGAAGAATTAGGGTTTTTTTATTTTTTCTGAGTGGTTTTTCTGCAGGAAAAGAGACTTTTTATGATGTTATACAGTTGGTGCTCTGCACAAGCATTTTGCAGGAAAAAAAAAACATCAGTCCAAAACACTGCTGCTCTCTTTTAGGACTATAAACTAAGTTGCAGTAACTAGTAAGTTCAAAGTTGTGACCTTTGGAAGTGTGGATACGTGACACGATTTTGGGTCTGGCTCGAGAGGTTATGTCGTGTGTGTGACGTGTACTTAAGTCACCACACGTGAAACAAAAAAACTGATGTAACAAATTATCGGAATGCAAAAGAATGTGATGATGTCGTGTAGTCGCGTGTGGTGTGTACTTTGTGACAATGTAGTTTAAAGGCTTGGCTTATTGTGTTATGTCCAATTTCGAACAATTACACACTTATGCAGATATGCACTCCTAGGGTTTAGTAAAGGAATCTAATCAGAGTTGGAGTACATAGATTAACTTTGTTCTCCTGTCTAATTTCTCAGTAATCTACTATAAAAACAACTGTTACAGGAATGGGTAATGACTGATAATTGAAATTTTTGAAAGAGTCAATTATTAATGTGACAGCTTTTATTTTCACAAGTTATGAACAATGTTAGTGTGTATTCTTCATGTAGTAAAGTGGGTCTATCTTGTATTCTTGTAGTTTTTTATGAGTATTTTGGGGAACTCAAATTGGCATGGGTTGGGAAATTTTGATGAGACTTTTAGGTTTTGGGAAAGTAATGGGTCATTCATTCCAGACTCCAGTATCCTGTAATGTGTAATTAGCAGGAAACAAGAAAAACTGAAATCATGGCCTGTAGACTAGTCATGTTATACGAAGACTACATCAGTAACGAAAACCCGAAAATCATGTTTTACCAGGGCTTTGATGTTTTAATACTCGTATTTGGTTTTGGACATTCATTATCTCGTCACAGAAAAGTTACAGGATTCGGGGTACAATTTCACAAATGGTATCATCTCCGAAATTATCATACTTTCAGATTCAGATGATCTGCCCTGTGGACTGAACTTGATTTATTGAATTTTCCCATGATGTGTAATCTTTATAGTCTATTTTCAAAAAAAAATGTTGAAATCAGAACTGAAATTTGTTTACAAGGAAACAGTATGCTTTTTCAAAGAAACTGCATTAAAAAATGTTTGGATTGTAGTTTGTAATTTTGTATAATAATACATACATCAAACTTTTGGTACATACAAAAACCGTAAGGGACAGAATAGATATCCAATGTTTTGTGTTCTCCGATTCCTAGGCCTTGGACAATCCAAGTAAAGCACTTATGATTTGGAAAATGCTGCCATTCATCAGAGCCTTCAACAGGTTTAACTTCTTTCGCGTGTATGGCGGATACCTTACTGATGCATCTCCATCAAAACTTCTATACAGCACTGATTTCTTGTGACTGAAAGCGTCAAATGAGAATTTGCCATGGTAGGAACCCATGCCACTCTCCCCGACTCCTCCAAAAGGTAATGCAGAAACTGTAAGCTGCATATCAGATAGTTCAACAGATTACTACTTTCAGAAATATTGAGAGATTGGACGTTTTCAGTTTGCGCGTAAACTAAAATCCTTATAGTATAGGTTCAAAATTAAGTTACAGAGGACAGATTGACTTACATGTAAGATAGTGTCATTGATGAGCATTCCTCCGGCAGAGATGTCATTGACAAATTCATTTTTCAGCTTCTCATTCTTGGTGAAAATATATGCAGCTAGAGGCTTTGATTTCGACTTGATTATTTCAAAGCTGTCTTTCAAATTTTCCACCTGAAAGGATTTTTATCAGAAAACGAAAAATCAATACTAGTATGTACTACCAGAAAAATCAGCATTGACAGAGCCCAGCATAACTCTGCTATTACTAACAGAAATTATTTGTATGGCTTTTCTGATCATACTCACAGTAACAATAGGAAGGAGAGGTCCAAAAATCTCCTCTGCCATCACAGCCGCGTCTTCTTGGACATCCAGCAAGATTGTCGGTGCTATTTTTCTGCAGCAAAGCAAATAATCAAACACATAATAAAGAGGAACAAACTGATCATATGACTATCTACAATGGGAAGTCGAGGGAGTCTCTGTGCGGTGACTGTGATTTGTGACGATTGCCATAAGATGATTATTGTAATTAACTCAGAATCAAGCTATGATAGCATACAATTGATCTGCGTCTGTTTGACCACCTAAGACAATCTTGTTTGAGACACCATCTTCGTGCAATAGCTTCACTAGTCGTGTGAAATGGTAGAAGTTAACAACTCGTGAAATGTCCTTGGATGCCATAGGATCCTTCCCAAAGCATTTTTCCAATTCAACCTTTAGAGCATCAATCTAGCAACCAATAATCACAATATTATTTATAGGAGAATGATAAACATCATCTTTATCGCCACATTACAGCAGGAAATAGGTATGAAGGGTCTACTTACTAGCTGTGGAGCGAACTCTTTGGTGGTAAGGACATAATCTACAGCAGTACAGGTCTGTCCATTGTTGCAGCTCCATTTACCTGCTATAATTCTCCTTGCAGCAACCTTACATTTATACAAGAAACAATAAAACAATAAGAGATTGTGATTATGAAAGCCGAGCTATTTATACACTCATTTTAGGAGGGCAATGAGCTTTACCTGCAAATTGACATTTGAATCCACAACTGCTGGGCATTTTCCACCAAGCTCTAGTATAACAGGTGTCAGGTGCTTTGCAGCTGCAGCCATGACAATCCGGCCAACTTTCCCGCTCCCTGAGAAAGGGAAAAAGAAGAGAAATTGGAAGAGCCTTTAGTGAGTCTAAGAATCCCAATAAACAAAAGACAATGAAGAGAAGAAAGAGATAATTGCAGAAAAAGTGATTGCTGTATCAAGAAAAAAAAACCTGTGTACAAGATTTTATCCCATTTCTGCTCTAGGAGGGCAGAAGTTTCATCAACTGCACCTTCAACAACCTTAATAGAGGCGGTATCAACATACTGTTCCAGGAGACTTTTCAGCAATGAGGATGTCGCTGGAGAAATTTCCGAAGGTTTAAGGACTACTGCATTTCCAGCAGCTATAGCCCCAATCACCGGGTCAAGTGATAGCACTGTTAATAGTTAAACGAACAGATCAGATTAACTTATAGCCCAATGTAAGGTCTCTAATTAGCTTATGGAGTTACAAGCACCAAAAATGCTAGGGATATGACATCCGCTTACATACAAAAGGGATAATTCCATGTTGAGATGACAAGCACTATGCCTAAGGGTTCCGAGACAATCTCTGCTGATGAAGGGAATGTTGTCACTGAAGTTTTCACCTGCATGAAAAATTTGCCTAAATTTCAGTTATCTTTATAAATTTATAATGTCTCAGTAAACTATCGTCTGTATCTAATTTGACAGCAGTCTACACAAACCCTTCAATCCACTAATGATGGAAGGATTTTACTGCACATTGATTATTGATATGGCAGACATCTAACATGTCTGATCGAAAATTGTCTTAAGTACAGTATCCTATGCACCAGATACTGTTGCAGGGCGATCTTAGCTTTTCCTGGGGAAAGGTAGCTAAGAAAAACTGATTACCTTTTCCGGCTTCATCCACTGCTTCAAATCCTGAAGTGCTAACTTGCAAGAAGATTTTATCATGGAAATCTACATACAGAATGACAAATGTAAGACATTCTGACAGGCTGTAAAAATATATCAGACTAAAATCTTATGGCAACAACGCTAAAAACTCTACCTCAGCAACATATGCTTCGAACTCAGGCTTGGAAAGATCTTCCTGGAGGGCGTGTATGATCTCTTTTTCCTTCTCATCAAGCATTCGGGTAATACTCTTCAACTGAGTTACTCTCCACTCGTAACTCTTAGTCCTCCCGGAATTAAACTGTCCTCTAAGCTCCTTAACCAACACACCAGCTTCATCCACGCCAAATACTGATTTTATCTTCTCCTCTGCCATTGTAGAGAGTGCTGCAGACGAACTTTATTCACAGTCAGAACTCAGAAGTATAATAAGCATATCTGTGCTGAATTCAGCGACATCTTACAGCAAGCATAACAATTCTTAACAACACAAATAACATGATGGATGTTGGTTATAACTTAATAACAGTTAAAATGACAATTTTCAAGGACACACAAAAAGCACAAGACTTTGATTAATCATTATAATGCGAGCTTACAAATGAATCTCAATGAGAAATCTATTCGCGTAACAGCATAACACCTAGGTTCAACAGATGGACGTACAGCTGATTGTTACACCAGCTATTAATCTACTACAGCATCAACTCTCAACCTAGCACATACATACTTAACACAAACAAGTAATCCCATAGGCTAAATCCCGATTCTACTCGAGTAACATCCAAGATGAAATGAACACACAACAATCTATGTAAACCATCATCTAGTAACAGTGAATTGTGAATACAACATAATCAATTGCATTTTTAAGCATACTTTTCTTACAATATGAAGAGAGCAAATGAACAATTCAAAATTCAGACGGGTCTGAGTCTCTGAGATACATGACATTATCTAGGCATTGTACAAGAGAGGTTTACCATCATTACAATTCTTCATAAGATACAATTTCACTTGTATCTTAACATGTAGCGTAAATATAACATCAAGATTATGAGCCAAAACAAACATCACACAATATATACCAGTAAATTCGCGTAGAGGGTTTCGTATGAAGTCGATTTCTGAGCTGAATTGCTCTTGAATCACTGTTCTTCCACAAACAACAATTGAAGTTCTCGTTTACTCGTAAGCCAATGCTGTTTAACAGAAAAAAAAAAAAAATACATCAGTATAATTATAATACCAATTAAAAAAAGACTTCATATGGCATACGACCAAAGTCAATGATACACAAGAAATTTGCTTTTTTCACCTCCAATCAACCCCTAAATTATTTACTCGTACCACCACGGTGACACACTATCTTACACGCGTTTATTTAAACCCTTATATATGGGAAGGGTTCGTGTGTTAAACATACAAAAAGGGTGGTATCAAAACTGAGTACGTTCATCCGAACTTTGAAGGTCTAGGGAATCAATCAAAGTAATATCCAAATACCCAATAGTAAGCAAATTAAATCATATACTAAAACAACAAAATATGAATGAAAATTTCAGATGTGAGAGAGAGAGAGTACCTGGGACTTGGAAGAAGTTTAATGGAGAAACCACGGCAAAACATTACTTAGTCTTATAGATATATGAAACGTGCTTAGTTTGTCAATATGTTTAAATGTTGTACAATAATGCAATTATTTTAATATTAGTGTTATTATTATGATTGATGAGATAAACTCTGACAACCCGAAATTGTTTAGACAAAAAGAAGGAAGGAAGATGATGCAAGATATTTGAAACTTGAAAGAGATAACACACACACGTTGCTAATTGGTGGTTCGTATTTGCCTTTCTTGTTCGGTAGTCAGTACCACACTACAGTATTCCAAGACAAATTTTTTGTTTAAATTTCTTGGAAAATAAATCGCAACTGTAAATTATACGGAATACCATACCACATAACTCTTCTCGCATTCAACTACTCCTATGTTAGTGTACTCCGTACATGCAACAACCAAAGTTGCAGTATGTTAGTTCAAATTGTTGCATTGTTATTATTGGAATCACTTTGTTCTATTTTTCTTCTTTTTTAAAATCGTAAGGAGTAGTATTATGTTTCGATTTTGTTATACTAATTCTTGAGCGGAAATACTTACTTCGAAAATATGGTATAATGTTAATCTCTCCTACACATTTCTAATGGACGCTAGGAATGTACTTTTAGACATCAAATGTGGGTTGCTTAACTTTTTTAAGCATCATGTCAGCAAAAACCAAACCTTTTAACAACATTTAACAGTTTGGTCTTTTAGAAAAAATAGCAATGACCTACCCACACGTATAAGTTGTTCATCTACTGGTAGCTGGCTAACCATAGAAAGTACCAAATCCAACTTTTTTGGTTCTTTGGACTTTGGAAGTAATCTGAGTTTTCATACTAATGATTTAATCATTCGATTACATTGTTTAAGAAAAAACCAATCAACATTTAAAACAATAGGTAGTCTGATCTAAATATAAAAATAAAAACATATACGGTAAGTAATTAAAACAGCTATCATGATAAATTTCAGAGAGAATTGAGCCAATCGTCCCAACATTCGAACCTCTAATGTTCCTCATCTAAACTAAGGGTCTGTTTGGCCAAACAATTGAAATATTCTCTGAACTGTTTTCAGGTCTTGGAAACTTTAATTGTGTCAAATACACAAAACTGATAAACTGTTTCTAGTTTTTGAGAAAACATTGTAGTGGTAAATTTGTTTATCAGAAGTAGAAACTCCAATTTGGAGCTCCTCCTCCAAAAACTGTTTATTAGAAGTAGTTATGGAGGAGCTGGACCTTGTCCAAACAAACCCTAACATAAACATGTCCCAATCCTACAACTCAAGCTAGTTTAGGTTTGACCAAATCATTTCAGGTTACTTCCGGATCGAAAGATACGCGTGACTCCGAATCAAGTCTCAAGCGATATGGATATTTCAAAGTCGGATCAGGTTACAATATGTCTAATTGGGCCTAACCTAACAACACTTTCTATGTTTTGATCGTTTCCGATTAACTTATGATCAATATAAACGGGTAAACTCCGAATCAAATCTCGAACAATATTTCAAAATCGGGTCTGTTTACAAGATCCCTAATTGGGCCTAACCTAGGAAAGCTTTTGATGTTATGATCATCCAGTTTGACGTCATCATAGCCCAGAAAGCATAGCAGTTGAATTGTCATTTCATTTCATCAGCCTTTCATCTTTCTTGAGTAAAAAGTAGAGCATCAGAATAAAAGACAACCACAAAACAACACAACACCTTTTACAGACTCATACACTCAACAAATCACATGTTCATAACTTCATAATCATCAAAATCCATAAAGTTTCAATCTTTTTCACCCCTCTCTCTTCCCCAATTCAATCCACACAAAACCCACTTCTCCAATTCCCCCATTTTCTCTCTCCTCACCCCATAAAAATGTTGTCAGTAAAGTTAGTAAGATCCCTAGTCTTAGGAGAAATCATTACCAATGATCATCTCCAATATGATGCTGATCATGATGATGATCATGATCATCATGGTGGTAGCGTGAAGAACAAGCTGAAAATACAACATAAGATGAAGAAAATGCCAATGTTATTATTCATCCCAACAAGAGAATTAATCTCAGATACATTTAGATTAGCTACCATTGCTAGAGACCTTGGTATGGATTTCCAACCTAATACTTCTTTATCACACCTCCTCTTCTCATGGCCCTCATCATCATCATCACCATCATCATCATCATCATCAACGGCTACAAATCACCGAACATCAGTCTCATCACAAACATCTACATTCACAATCACATCATCTTCTACAACAACAACAACATTATCAGCAGCAACAGCGTTTCAAAGCGACGCCGTTCCAATCCCATTTCCATCACTTTCGACAACTTCTTCACTCTCTCTCCTCCGCTCTTTTATTTCTCTCTCAAAGGGTCTGTTCAAGCTTGTTTTTCTCGACATTTCCCCTAATTCTACCCCCAATTCTACCCCCAATTCGAACCCTAATTTTGTTAATTATTATCACAGTCTTCTCAATTACGACACCCCGGTACATTTCTCCCTGTTTTCGAGGGTTACGGGTAAACGGGTCAAGTCAATTGATGAGTTGTCGACGGAATTGGCGGGAAAAGGGTGGTCGTTGTATCGGTCTCCGAAGAAAAAGGTGGGGTCTTTGGCGCCATTAGTGTTGGATAACCCGGTTTATTTGTTTAGGAAAACGGATTCGAATCGGGTTCGGGTTAAAGGTATGGGTATGGGTAATGTGAGTGGTGGAGGAGAGTGTAGGGTAAGGGAGCTGAGGTTGCCTGCATTGGATTTTGAGAAAGGGGTGAATTTGAGGGTTTTGTTGTATATCTTGTTGATGACTGATGATGTTTTCTACCTTGCTTAATTTAATTTGGTAAGTTTTAATTTATTTATGGTTTCGGTTTTTTAGGTTCTTTACGTTTCGTTTGAATATGTGGGCGAAACTCGTTGGATGGATGTTTTTGCTGAATTGTTTGAGATGGTAGCAAGAATTGTTGTTTGATTGTGTGTTAAGTTTCAGGGGTTTTCTGTTTCTTTTTCGAAATCGAAATGGAATTAGGGACAATTAGGAATAACTTCAGAGTTGAGATATCATTTTTGTTCATAATTTGGGTGGAATGGTGTCAGTGTGAGAGACAATGTCAGATTTTGAGATATGAGTGCGCCCGTTTGTCTTAGAAACTTGCCGTCTGATTAGGTATACTCTCCCAAGGGGTCTGTTCATGTTTTTTCGAGGAAAGGATCAATTTTGCTAGGTAACCAATAGTGTTGATTTCGATATGATGACTGATACTTGGTAGGGTACATAATCGGAAAGCCGTACTCAGCTATCTGGGATACGAAGAATTGTAGCTAGTTAGTGATTTAGTGTTTTGGGGGCTCTTTTCTTGTGAAGGTAATGTAGAATAAAGCACCTCTTTCATTGGATTTTAAAGAGGGCCAATGAGTGGTGTCAAACATGAGCTGCTTGTAAATGAATTAGATGTCTGACTTTTGTTCAGATGGTTTGTTAGACATTACATCCTTCTAATTCTTCCGTTGTTAAGATTGTGTCGCTACTCACTAGATTTTGAAGCCAAACACAAGCAATAGAGTTTTATTGAAACTATCCTCTTGCTCCTTCAGTCCTTCTGTTATATTAGTTTTGGGTGTATCTGGTAGCTCGCATTCATTGCTGTCTCACCATTTGATCTTGATTCGAAGTTTACGATATATTTTGACCCTTGGTTATCATCTCTTCTAAAAGTCCATTTGTCATGAACTCTTAGGAAGCACTAATGCTCATTGATCTTAATTGTGCACAATAGTTCTTATGCAGAAGTTATTTTTTTGCTTTGCGCATTAGTTGTAATTCCTTTGAAATTGCGGAAGTCACTTACTCACTCGCCTATCCAGTATTCCTCCTAGATAGGTTACAGTAGAATTGCTTACATCAATCACACCGTTTAAGTAATCTCCAAAAAGCTCTAATCTGGAGGGAAATATGACTTGAAACTTAGGCTGTTAGAGCTAATAAGCACTTGGCAGAGTATATCGAAGCTAGATTTCAGCTCACTATGTACTTTTACCCTATTGCTTTGAAGGGCTGTAGCTTACTAAAACCCTATGTGATTTTCTCACCACCTTTTGGGTCGTGCAAGAAGGAAACCTCTCTGTTTCCCTTGCCTACCCTCTCCTCCCTTTTTTGACATGGGGCTACAGTTTTTCAGGTGTGCTTTTTAATGTATGGAAAAAATTGGTTACTTTCTCTATCTGTAGTGTAGTAATAAATATGTTTTTGGTTAAAGTTTAGACTTTAGGTATGGAAAAGAATAAATACAATATATAATGGAGAGATTGAAGTTCCAGCAGTGTGCCTGTATCCATTTCCTTTACTCATTTGATAGACCATTACACAAAACGTCATAGATTTACAGTCTACACTACGAAATGGTGGAGGATAGGATATTGTGCATGGTTTTATACCATCAGCAGTATCTTGGGGTGTATTATCTGGTCCTGTACTGGAGCCGCTTCTGAGTTAATGGGTGTTGAAAAACTGGTTATAACTTTTTCCGTAGCTTCATTTTCTTCACTATTTGGTCTCCAGTTTATTTGCTTTGAGTAATTTGTGTCGGTGTCCAGAGCAAGAGATTTGTAACAATATGCTTTGTGATGGCTAATTAAATGATCAATGGTGTTTGGGGGGGGGGGGGGGGGGGGGGGGGGGGGGAGGGGGGGGGGGGGGGGGGGGGGGGGGGGGGGGGGGGGGGGGGGGG
>JBBYHQ010283383.1:0-21887 GCA_038382645.1 Spergularia azorica
CAATGCCGGAAAACCAAGTCAAAGCTGCCGGAGTAGGAGTTTGGTAGGAGAATGATAAGAAAGTGTTTTATAAGGTAAGAGTTAGAAAATTTTGAAAAATAAGGTAGAAATTTGGAAGATTTGGTATATAAAAGGTAGGATTTAGAAATTTATCCTATCTATTATTGTTATGGTCTTGTGAAGAGTCATAGGATGTTTTGTTTGTAAGTTAAGACAACATAGATATGAAAATAGATGAAAGCCAATCTTATATACTCCATGTCCATATTCGATAAAAAAGATTTCTCAAAATCTAAGTTGAGACTATACAACTAATCCCATGTCAGTTCTAAAATTTACAGTATTCTCAATGTGAGAATACATCATCTAGAATTCTAGATACATGATCAATTTGATCATAAACATATGAAAGAATGAAAGAATAATCTCTATGTAATTACATCTACCTAAAACCATCTTGAGAACTTAGAAGAGCTTGCTTGCAAATTCATTGACAAACCCTCCATTTTCACTTGATTTCTTAGCCAAATCTCTAAGCTCAGACAAACTCCTTCCCAATTTCAAAGCCATTTTCATCTCAAACAATTCACCATTTTCTCTCCTCCCCAAATCTTGCTCTTCAAGATTTGTCTCAATTGTCTCTTCAAAATGGTCAAAAAACCCTGCACAATTCCTATACATCTCAAACACCATCCCTACTTGTCCACCATGCTCAATTGTATTGACAACACCAGCCAATGACCCGGCCACGGCCGCAACCACCCCACCCCACTGCGAGCCACTGGTTGCAAAACCCGACCCAATGGCCGCAATGCCCGTCAACATTGGACCCGAAACAGCCAACATTTTGTTAAACTTCAATGCCTTGTTTCCTAGTCTAGCATAGTCTTCTTTGTCTTTCTTCTCTATCACTTCCACAATATCTCTCATTTCCTCTTCCAATTCGTTACTCCACCCATTATTTCCCTTCCCACTTACGCTACCACGTCCAAAAGACGATGATTTCCTCATTGACGGCCACCAAACAGCGGGTTTGAACGTCTTAGGAAGCTTCTCGAGCATTGCTCCTAGGAGAGGAAGCGGGTACGCTCTATCTAAGGCCAACATCTTCTCTATGCATTCTTCTACATCTTTTTGCTTGTAGTTTCGTAGCGAAATCATCGTCTGAACCTTTGTATGGAGCTGCTTGAACAGCCTTACCGAGTTCCTTTGCTCTTGAGCGAGCTGAGAAGGCTGAATCTTGTTCATGATCAAGACCAGTCCGGTCGCAGCTCCAAACATTACCATCGAAGATAGCTTCAACGGCAAGCTTTCCTCACCCAAACCCGAAACACCGACCATTGTAGCCGCGGTTAGTGTAATCATGTTAATCGAGTTTAACATCAATGAATTCCAATTCTCACGTTGCTCCTTCACATTGTTATGCATCTCAATTCTATCAGAAATCGTCTCCAAGATAGCGTAAAGCTTAACCTTTACCTCATCATTTTGCTCTTTACGTAAATCCTTTGGACTAAATTCCCTCATTGGGATTGATTTTACTCCATTGAAATCCTCTACCATTACATTCTTGGTAAGATCAAGATTTGGTAGCTTGTGAAGCACAATTGTAGGCTTCTTAAGGTAACTCGTAGGCCGATTTACGCTCACAATTCGGAGCTTTTGCGGCGTAGAAAGATGGTTTAAGGTAGATGAAATGGTTGAACAACTTTGTAATGAAACCATACTTGAAAAAATTGTAATATAAAATGTGAATTTGTATGAAAATATGAATAAAATGCTCTGTTTTGCACTGTTTTTACTCTGTTTTTGTGTGTTTTTGGTGAGAAAACTGAAAAAAGATTAGATTTTGGAGGTTGGTTTGGAAAGATAATGAATGAGAAAGTTGGGAGAATGTTATATATAGTGTTGATCCACAAATTTAGTACGAGTGACGTACCAAGAAAAATATAGCAGTAAAGTATGAGAAAACTGGGTCAGCATTTGAAAATGTTGACCAATTATTTTTTTGTAATTATATGGAAATCTGACCTAGCCCTTGGTTTGAGAGGTAAGACTTGTTCATTTCTTGCGTACGAAGGTCCACCCACTATTCAAATATTCATGGCTAAGCCCCCATCTTCAATATTCAAGTTCAAGTTCAATATATGGTGGTGGTGGATAAGTAAAATTGTGTATACTTTGATCTTTTCTTACATTAGGAGAGGTCCAACTAGGCTTGTCTTATATAATTACTATGAATTACCCCTAGATTGAATGTCATAACTACAATAGTTGGAGTTTACTTGTATAACGTATTAACGAGTTATGTTCGTCCCGACACTATACTAGGCACAACATTATCGTAAATATGGTGGGACACGGGTAGTTTAGACACGGGTGAAATCCCACATTTTCCTCTCATGTCATGCCTCAGCACAAAGTTGGAGCTAGCAAAACTCCGAATTAGCGTTATTAGATAGCACCGATTTTAGTATTCTTGGCGTAATTTGGGTTTGACCTATATCGACCTTATATTCAATAAATGGAGTTTGAAATAATTTTACAAATAATTTTACAATAGATATGGCTATATGAGTACGGTGATACTGAAATATTGTATTACCATATGGTATTTTTCTTCTTTTCAACCAAAAGAAAAAAGGTTTATATGGACAAATCTATGAAAGCTAGCTCTTTCATTTGATTATTTCCTTTGACTAAAGTATACTAGCATTTAGGACATAGAAAAAAAAAAACCCATACACATCAACAATTGACTTTTTATCCCATAGATCTACATCCGTCATTCCATTTTAGGTTATTAAATGATTAAGCCCTTTATTAGTTGTGATAGTTGCAATAACAAGAATTAAAATATGATAGTTGTCATTTCATATATCCTATTTGTTTTAAAAATTTTAAAAGCTGTCTTTGCATTTGCAGTTAGATAGTCTGTAGTCATATGCGCATGAACACATGGTTACCAACCTCAACTAAAAAAAGTTTCGTACATTTGAAAGGTACGAAAATCTTATGAGCTCAATCTCAAGCTAATTACAATAGTTATATGTTAAATTAGTGTGAATCAGTGTATGTCATTAACTCATTATGGCATAAGTTAATCAACAGCTTTACACAAATTAGCCGCGGTTTGTAACGTACTTTGCAAAGGCATGGACGGTTTGCCATGCAATGGGAAAGACTACTTGATTGTATGCTGCTCAATGTAGAGTACAAAGAGTCACAGTTCACATGTCGACCATGCCTCTTTTTTTTTTTTGCGGTACAAGACGTAAATGACACTACGATAAAACATATCGAGTCTAAACTTAAATGTGATGTACTTGAGTTGTTCATCTTAATCATCAGGTCGATATTTTTGTATCGGTTTAGTTACATTGTTGTGCAAGTATGGTCTAACCAGACTTCAGTCAAACACCATTTAAGGAATAGAGTGTTCTACCAGTCTGTAACATGTATTGTCCATGAAAGCATCTCATGAGAATTGGTATGGGAATACTATCATTAGGGACGACGAACAATACGCGTTTAAACACTCCGAGTTATGCATTGTTCATGTACCAAGTTCATCAGCATCAGATATTCAGATTGGAAGGAAGAGATTCATAGTAAAATCGACAATTCGAATCCAAACAAGGACCAATACAACATTGAAACTTAATTATTGCAATGTCAACATTTATTAAGTTCCAGAGACACCAGGTTTTGTTACATCTTACATGAATTCTGCGGAGGGTTCTCTGGATTAGATGTAAGGTTCCCTAGGAAGCTAAAAGCAGCTTCAATGGTGGGGATAAGATCTAAATTTACAATAAGATAGATGCCACTGAAAATACGAGACACAAATTCGGATTTAACCCTGCTTCTCCTATTCCAATAGCATTCTGTTTCTATTAAGCATTCATGAAGATATGGTAGCAACTAGCAACGTCGTACCAGGGACGGCCTACATAAAATGTGTGCTTGATTTTCTCAAGGTTTGATCGGAAGCGCAGTTTTTGCCTTCAAGTTCAAGAAGATTCCCCTGAGAAGATGAAGAACGAAGAAATAAGAAATCGTAAATAGCTCTAATAGCACCCCTGATTGCCCTGAACGATACCCCCCCCCAACCCAAGAAGGCCAGAATCCAGATACATAATACAACTAAGGAGATAGGAGAGGATGAAAAAGAGCACAATACCAGCAAAACGCAATCATGCTCTGGAAGAGAACACGTAACTGCAAGGGAACATACTGGTGGTTTATCCACCCAAACACTGGCCAAAACTGAGCAAATGTCAAGCAAAAGATATTAGCCTCGGAATTAGATCGGAATTCCACAAGATGTAATCAAACTTATGTGAAGATGTGTAATACCGTCCATGCTGCCATCTGCACTGATGGATAATCTGTCTTAATTTTACTTTTGACATGGGTCCAGGGTCTACCTACATTTCACAAATCAATAGAATTGTTCAGTGCACAAGCTATATGTTATTCCTAAACATCATAAGACACTCGGAACATGTAAATATGGCATTATGGCTCCCTACTCCCTACACACTACTATGTGATAACTTTCAAACAAAAATATTCCTACAAATATTTACTCGTTATCCCACCCCAAATCATTTTGGGGTTGCGACTAAGACTTTGTTATCTTATTTTTCTCCTTTGGGTGACTTTGCTGTCTTTGTAACTTTTTAATGGGGGTTAAGGTCAGTGGAGATACGATTGATAAACCTCATACTTCCCCATTACTAAAAGTCCTATGTCTTGGAGGTTTTAAGAGCATGAGCACCCATAAGACTAATAATACCCTTTCTATTCCAATACAAAGGTCTATAGTCTATTCCAAGTCCTCTTAGACACCAACACAGACCGAAAACAAGACATTGTAATCGTATCAAAAGGTAGATATGAAACAGCAAAAGGAACTGGCAAAGAATCTCAGCTTACAAATTCATGAAATTAACAAACTATATACACTTACCTTCGATTACGCGTCCATAGAAAATCATGAAAACTATGTTGTTGAACGGGGAGACGGTCAATTGTTCAAAAAGAACCTGCAACAGAAACGTCAAGAGAGTATGAGTCACTAAACTGTGAAATGAAACCAGACAATCCAGTTAAGTCGAGATCTTTGAGCTGAACATCATCTTCCCTTGACATTGTATGAGTTTGATAACGGATTAATATGATATGAATGACAATGTCTCATACCTTCTTAGCCACGGTCTTTGAATCCTTCTTCCCCTTGAAAATCTTTTCGAGCAACATGTGAAAGTAATGGCCAAATGGTCCAAGATAAGCACTCCCAAAGAGCTGCATTCAGCAGAAATAGGTTGGCGAACCAAATTAACATACACACACAGGTGAGCAATCTAAACAATACGCATCCAATAGGAATACCCGTACACTACATCATGGGTCCTAATCAAACAGCACAAAAGTTAATAGCTCTTACACGAAACTACCATTCCCTGTTTTTAAGCTATGAGCCAAGATCGATGTTCTTTTGCAGCAAAGTGCAAACTACTAGACTTCAACTGTCCAGATAACCGCTGAGAAATCATCACTCCTACATTAGATTGGTATTTCTAGCAATTAGTATATTTGTAATCCATTTTGAAATGTTCAAGTGACATCGTATATGGCATCTGAAATAATTAACACTCTCATTCAGAAAGTACTAAGCAGACTCTGATTAATGCCCTTCAAAGAGTGACAGATACGGGTCTGTAGACAACCTTCTACACGGAGCCCTCAGCAGGGCACATTACTTAGTGATTGCTGTTTCTTGTACATATAGTCTGAATGCGGCCAACAACAAGCATACAGTAAGTTGAATCTCCCAACTCCAAAAATCTTGTTCTCCAAGGCTTTGAGATTGACCATCACTTATTCTAATCACTTTGCATAAAAATTCAAACCAGCCAACATGCAGTCATGCACCATGAAAACAGCCTACAGTTTTCACACACAGGAGTCAGGAGTAAACCTCTTAATCATAATCAGTGTCTAATTACACTTTGACTTGCTTATTTACCAATAATTAATTATGATTCCGCGGTTATCAAGCCCAAAACAAGGATTACCTTTTTCCTTTCATCTCTTATCACTTATCAGGCTATGAAAAGGCAGTTGAATGCCTCAAAAGCAGTCAAATACACCAACAACATTACCACAGTGCCTCAAAGGCTCCCGCCTATGGCGAGGTCACGGGGGTCGTATGTACGTAAGCCCTACCCCTACCCCTATGTTCCGAACAGTCAAATATTGAACAGAAATCAGGAAGCAACTCCACTGAACCAGACTGATATTTTTGCAGCAAAAAAGCACAGAACTTTTAACATTTCAACCCAAAAAAAAAAGTATACGATGCGCATTCATCATTCCTTATGTCACAATTCAAATCTATAGATATGTTATTAGACAAGAATAAACACAAATCATTTCAATTCAAAGTCAACTGAAGCAAAGGGGAAAAAAAAAACTTGAATAAACATTCAAATCCCACATAAAACTTGATCAATCAAGAGTCAAAATTAAAGAATTGAACATTACAAACTTAAGTCAAAAACACCCATTTGGCCATATTACCACTTTGAGCAAAAGTCGACGAATTTGAAGCTTTTGAATCCCAGAAAGCTTCTGTGATACGATATCACTGATTGCTGATAAAACCCCAGCTGTAATTGCCTGTAAAAATTTAAACAGTAATCACAAGCAGTCATACAACAGCAAAAAAAAAAAAAAAACAAATCTTTTCGAGTTTCGACCCAAAAATGATTTGGGGTCGGCTAACATGAACCGTCATATGAAATCGTCGTAAAAAAGAACTAACCTTTGTTCTCAAAGGGTGGAGTTGAAGTTGATTCATGTAACTTTGGAGACCCTTTTTGGCGACATTTCCTGTCATGTTTTTTTTTTTTGGTTGGTGAATCTCAGAGAAATGAATAAATTGAAAAACTTCCTCAAGAAGACACCAACAAATGAACTACTATGCTCTTGTGACCTGTGTACAGTCGTCGGTGTGCTTGAATTTTACTGTGTAAAGTCTAATTTTCCGATTCAATTATTATGGAATTTGGACAATTAACAATTATTAGCAAGATTATGAACTACCTTACCTCAAATTAATTGTATCAACTAGACATTTAACTACCATGTTAATGACAGGCATACAATTAAAATTGTGGATTAAATCGGTTTCATTAGTCAAGGTTGGTAATATCGACACGGAGCTAGTCTAACCGTATTTTGTTTGTTTGTTTGAAAGAAAAAATTTGGATGTAAATGACACAAATAAAACAAATTATAGTTTTTTAATGTTTGGGTTGTAATAAAACGTGAAAAGCGGAAGAAATGGAAAGAAATGATTTTTCATTAAAATAACAGTTCATTTCCTCCCAAAATTGGTGTGAATTAGTTGGAAAGAAACAAACTTTTTCTTTCTAATTTATTTAGATATTAGTATAAATCAAACAACGAAAACAAATTTCTGATATATAGCACCCCTTATTTCTCTTCTTTTTTCTTCCTTTCTTACTCAAAAATCACAATATGATACCAATTAAGGCCGTGTGCGATTCAACTTATTCAACAGTGTTTTCAAATCAGATCAGATTTATTCAAATTAAATCATATCAGATCAGTTTTATTCAAATCAAATTAGGCAGAATTATCCAAATAACAATCAATGAATCTAGTCTATTTCTAGTTATTAATTCGTCTAATTGCAGTTAATTTGTCAAGTAATTCAGTTCAGATCAAATCAAATCAAGTTTATTCAAATCAAATCAAATCAAATCAGTTCAATTCAAATCAAATCAAATCAGACCAGAAAAATGCAATTTAATCGCACAGGGCCTAAGTGGTATAAGAATTGAAGAATAATTATAGTTAGTGTATGTCGAACACATATCTCATGAGTTGAGGTGGAAACAAACTGAGTATGACAAGTTATCGACGAGAAATAGGCTTTACTAAGCACATCATTTGTTTATGTTCTGAATACTTAATCTATCGGCATTTTCTAAAGTAACCACATAGTGCATTTCATAAAATGACAGATGGTGATTCGGTATGTCTGATCCCCTTATTTCTTTAATTCTTTTCACAATCTTAAACCGACTGTAGTTAATGTGTTTGAAATATTTTCGAGTACGATAGAACTCCGCTTTCTAAAAATTAGAGACAAACTTAGACAATATACTCACTTTTTAATTACTTTTACCCCTTTATTTTGGATACTCTGTATAAGGTGTAGTAATCAATATTATTGAGATTAGAGTGTTAGTAGATAACTAGCTCATGAATGACAAAATATGACTTTGACATTGTACTTTTCAAGTACTTGTCTCCTTTAGATATTCCGAGGATTTAAAGTAGCCAATTTCAGACTATATTGCAGATTTGAAGGGCATGCGACCCTAACATGCGGAAGTCGCCTATAGTAACGTATGGAGTATGATCTGGATCAGGCAGGAGAGTATAGTATAGTGTACACAATTACACATAACTCGCGTAGTAGTAGTAATTTACTATTGACTTAATTTTACATTGTAGACAAATTAATTGTGTCTACACTGTACACCTTTAGCAATATGCAATTTAGTATACACATCAACAAATATACATGTGTAGGATGGCAGTAAAATCGAGTTTAGGTAATACGAAGTAAACTTAATTTGTATTGAAAATATTGGTGGAAATTATGAGCTTTGGTAGTGAGACTCGTTACGTTGATAGGGAAATTTTAGCACAATAGCAACATTCATATATAATAACAGTACGGTAAATAATGTTGAGTGTATAATATATCCATTAAACTACAATACTTTTGGCTTTGAAAATTAAGATTGTTTGTTACTTCTCCCACACGAATAATGTCGCCCGGCGGCCTTGATTGGCTTATGTACACTAGTATATTCATAAGATTACTTCATTACGAGTGACATCACTACATACATCAAACACATATAAACTCGAAACCACAACAAACGCACAAATGACATGAAATGGAACTGTGAGATTGATTTAGCGAACGACGATTAATTAATGCTTTAATGATACATCAGGGCTAATGGCTCAGGAAAAATCGAGAATCGACCAAGTCCCGTCTAATTAGATAGATTGTTGCACAAGAATGAAGAAGTTAGCAGGCTTGAACTGAATAATTCTTATGGGCAAAGAATGAGAATAAAGAAAAGTAATTGAACAGATCAGAACAGGTCCATTCTATCATTCTCAATGGGCTGATCAAGTCAAAGCAACCACCTTATGTCACTTGGTCTTCTGGTCAACATCTTCCAACGGTTTTATCACGGTCTTTCCTCTTCTTTACCAAACTTTGCATTGCATGCGTATAAATATAAACCACCCATTTCATTCTCATAAACTACAAACCTGATCAATAACATTCTCCCTAGCTCTGATAACCAACATATCAAGTTTTAACTAATCGAAACTCGCTCACAAACTTACGTATACATTATCCGATCCTTTGATTCATCATCGTCATCTGTCGTCTACTGGTTGTGTTTATCTAATCTGACACTATATCATGGTTACAGTACAATCTTCATCGACGATGGCTTCATTGACAAGATTGTTACACCACCATACTACACAAACTCATCGTCCTAGCATTACAATTGTATCAGCCGTATCAATGCCCACGCTAACACCACATTCACCAAACAAAAGACGACTGATCAAAGAACAAAACTTGTTGTCGTCATCATCATCAAATAACACTATCTTCATCAAGAAAAACACAAATATTACTACACTTCCATTCTTAGAAAACACCACCACCACGACCACCAGGCGTAGTAGTGACGAGGAAGATACCGCGACAAATATGCTTATTAATAAGCTACACGTAGTCCTTGAAGCTGTGTTAGATAGAATAGAGATGCACCACAACGTTGGTGAACAACGTGAGAATTGGAACGAATTGTTGTTAAGCTCACTTAACATGGTCACCCTAACCGCCGCCACCATGGCCGGCGTAGCTAGCATGGGTGGCGCTGGTGGTTCCGCCTTGTTAGCGTTGAAGATATCTTCTTTCTTACTCTTCTCAGCAGCCACAGGAATTCTCATGATCATGAACAAAATCCAGCCTAGTCAATTAGTTGAGGAGCAAAGGACTGCGGTTCGGTTGTTAAAGCAACTCCGAACCAAGATCCAAACCACACTTTCACTACAAACCGTGACCGAGAATGACGTGGAAGAGGCAATGGACAAGGTCTTAGGGCTGGATAGAGCGTACCCACTTCCGCTCCTAGGTGCTATGTTAGACAAGTTCCCTGAGACATTTAAGCCTGCGAAATGGTGGCGTAAAAAATCGTCGTCAAAATCATCTGTTGCGTATCGCACAAGTTTCAAAACTCGTAGTAGTAAGAATAATAATGGGTGGAGTCAAGAGTTGGAGGACCAAATGAGTGAAATTGTAAGCGTTACACAAAGAAGGGACATACAAGATTTTGTTAGACTAGGGAACAAGGCCTTGAAGTTTAACAAAATGTTAGCCAAAACAGGCCCAACCCTAATGGGGGTTGGGGCCATGGCATCGGCTTTTGCCGGCCATGGTGGGCCGTGGCCGGGACTAGTGGCAGCCGCGGCCGGGTCCATGGCCAGTGTGGTAAATACTATACAACATGGTGGACAAGTAGGGATGGTGTTTGAGATGTATAGGAATTGTGCAGGGTTTTTTGACCATTTGGAGGAGAGTGTTGAGACAAATCTTGAAGAGCAAGATTTAGAGAAGAGAGAAAATGGTGAGTTGTTTGAGATGAAAATGGCTTTGAAATTGGGAAGAAGCTTGTCTGATCTAAGAGAATTTGCTGCTGAATCTAGCTGTTCATGGTTGAGTGAGCAAGGAAGTCCTATAGGAGAATTTGCTAGCAAACTTTTTTGATCTTGTAGCAAGGATAATGTAGCTAGCTAGCTAGGTTGACTAATTATTCTTTGATTCTTTAATTTGATTCATTATTATTCAACTAATTAAGACATTCTTGTATAGATTATACAATAGTAGTGTCTTATAGACTAAATCTCATACTTTGATAGAAAGTTGTAAATTGTACTTGTAATTATATTCATCTATGAGGCATAGCTACTCTTGATTGAGTAACAGTTTCATTGATCTCTTGTTTTTAACTGAACTTAGATTATGCACATAAGAGGTCGCTCAGGAAAAGTGGAAAACAGAATAATTAGAGAATACTAGCTGTAATTATATTTCGGGTCTTATGTAGGTAAAGAAATCACGAAAATGACGATTTACATGGAGTTTGTTCATTTTTTAGAAAACTAAAAAAGTTCACCGTTAATGTGTCTCAGTAAAAACCTTAATTAATGTACATAAGGGGTCACTTGTTTCTCATGACTATAAGGAAATCGACTATATAGACTTGTTATAGGTATGCATCAACATCGAACACAAATACATGTACATAAAGTTTTCATTTCTTCTAAAATAATTCATCCACTTTCAATGTATAAGATCATCCACAATCGTAGAGTAAAAAATCGAAAACTTTTACCAGTTCTACTAGCTTTACATTAGGTACGAAATGTAACACACTACACATCCTAAAATATACCTAGTCTTGATACTTTTGTATGCTTGTAGTAGTAAGTTAGACACAAGCCCATCCTAAATAGCTAAAGTTGATAATGATATGTAGATAATGAAGTTAATAATCATTTCATGACATCCAATTTCCTCAGACATCTTCTTTATCTGTGTCCGTACTCGTGCAACCTAAATATCAAATCATTTCGAGGAGTCGATTTGAACACATCCCCATCCACACCAATGCAAACTAAAATATCGATTTTTTACTCGAACCAAGAATATCATTTTGAGGAGTCGATTTGGAATATTAACTAGAAAGAGATCACAAGAATAATTTACCGAGGGAAAGTTTGGGGTAATAACATCTTTTTTAGAGTAAGAGAAACGCGTGTGTGTTTGTATTTACCCCTCAAAAGTTAAAAGAAGCTCCCAGGAACATTACACGCACATCTAATTTAATCATCCGGCGTTCCATTTTCTCTCTCCTCCTCCTCTTCCTTCCTCAAGAAGCCGCCTCATTTCACGCTAATTCTTCCTTCCGACAACTAGGTCTTCTCTCTTCTCTATCTCCCTCTCCTTCAATCGTATTCAATTAGATCTATTCTTTAATTAATTTCACTTATTACTTTGTTGTTCAGATTTAACTAGGAATTTCTTCGCTGAAAAAAGTTGTTATTATGTTGATTTTTGTGTGAGAAGTTTGTTTGATTGAAAATTTGAATGATTAATTGTTGCGATTAGTTGAATTATTGAGTTGAAATGATTGGGAATCGTAAGGATGAAGCTTTGAAATGATGTGAATTGTGATTGTGTAGGACGATGTTAGGGATTGTGCGGAGGAAAATTGTGCGAGACGGCGTCTCGTCTGCTTCGGTTGAGTCTCTTTATTCCTTAATCGTTTCGGTTTTTCGTGTTTTTTCGATTGCGAAATTTGTGTGTATGAACTGGTTACTTATGTGGAATTATGTTGCTGGTGCTGGATTGGTGTTTGTTTAGGTGCTTGGGCGCCAGTTTCAGAGAAGTGCTGGACCGTCAGTGTCGCCGATTGGTTCCCGTGGCTATGTCACTGCGGGAAGCGAGGTACTTTTCTGCGAATTATGTGTAGATGGCGAGGTTGTACGTCGCGTTTTATGCATTTGTGTATCTTAATTTGTAGTAGTGCTGATGTAGATTTTGGGACTGGTGAGGCCTCTATGAGTGTGTACTCGATGTAGCGAGTCTTAATGAGTGTCAGGCTCGTACATGGATGGAGATTTAGATATATATGAATGCGTTTAGGTCTGAATTTACGCGAATATTTGTGTTTCTAGTAGTAAGTTGTCTATACTAGTACAAAATAATTCCAGTGGAGGAGCACCTCAAAGGCAGGTGTAGACGTGTAGTATTGAGTTTTACATTGAGTGGAGGAGGCAAACCTGACGGTTTTTAGGTGGTTCTTGTGTGCTTAATTGCCTTTTGCATACTACTTGGAGTGATAGCAGTGTAGAGGAGGATTCTTTGCGGAGTGACAGGAAAAATGTAAAAGATCATATCTTAAGTGAAGTGGTTTGAGAAATCATGTGCTTGCTTTATGTGAGTTGAAGAGTGATGCAATTTTTCATAAAGAAAGATTAGGAATAATAAGTTAATAGGTAAAAGTTTGGGATGAAATGAGTAGTCTATCTTAGAGAACATGAGGAAGTTATACGTGATTTGAAGTTGTGGCTCTTCCTGATTCTTGTCTAACTATATATACCATGTTCGCAGTTATTCCCATTCTCTGTCTTTTCGTGGATTTTGTGTCTTTTCCTTGCCCATTATTGCTTTGATGCTTCTCTAAAACCAGTTTGATTTCTTGTGTTTCTGTAATACTAGACCTTTCTTGACATTTTTGCTAGTCTGATTGGGTGGCATGAGTTTAGTTTTTCCTAAAACCTTATGAACATAGTTTGAGGACGATGGATAACCCGAGGTCACTAGAGGGGAGGTGAGAAGAATTATTATCCTCTTTTAGATTTTATGGGATTTTATAGAAGCAACTCAAGCAAGAGCTAGGATGAAATTCCCAAGGGAGTAGAACTAATAAAAAGTATAAGGATGTTGATTAATAATATGATTCCGCTGCTTTTGCTCCTTGCCTCCTTGGTGTGTGTCCCCTGTGCTTGTGGTTCTCTCGTACACTTCATTTTGTAAGCTGCACCCAGACTTGTGCGAGCCAGTATTATGATTGGCTTCTTGGGGCCATTTTATTAGAACCAAGATGAACTGTAAGATTTAGTTTCAGCTGTAATCATCTGTTGCACCTGTGTCATAGTGTTCACTTGTAGTGATATATTATTGCCCTCACCGCTACTGTCTAGTCACTGTTAGGTTGTTAACTAACCAGCTACATGTGTAAAATGTGATGTTTGAGCTTGGTTGAGAAAATGGGATTTCTGGATCTGTTCGAACAGACCTAAAACCGGTGATGCTTATGTGACTGCTCTCTGAAGGTGTCCCTATTTCTTATGATTTGCTTTTATGTTTGTAGACTTTTCTTCTCAAAAGAGGATCAAAGATCGTACGAATCAGTTGTTTACATGGGGATTTGGGTAGGTTACTAAACTTGCAGTTCCCAAGCATATTTAATCATTCAAATCTCAGTTAGTTTTGTAGCAGTTGATTTATCAATGATCCCATTGACAGGTTCTCCAGCTGGTGGAAGCTCACTGAGGTTTGTCCTTCATTCACTTATTAATTAGTTAAATTTCCAATTTTTGAAGTATGATCTGTAAGCTCGTGGTGTTTCATTCATGAAAAATAGTCGTTGTGATTAATTCATGCATCTGTTTGTTGTAATTATCTTGGGTTCACAGGCAAGTAGGCTCGTGTTTTCGGACAGATCCATCTAGGAAAATGTGGAGCAGGCTCTACTCTTCAGAAGGTGGTATGATCTTCTTAATATGGCTCACTTGGTAGTCCATCTCTTGAAGTCACAGTTTTATGAAGTGCATTTTCATTGATTTTAAGCAGGTGATGTGGTTGAAGCCGTGGTTCCTTACATGGGAGAGTCAGTCACTGATGGCACCCTGGCTACGTTCCTGAAACGTATGTTAGGATAATTCTCTCGTTTTAGTCTCTTTTTTTTCCCCTTTTTTTTTTTGTTAATTGTTATTTGTAGACATTCAATTAGTTGAGTAAGCAAAATTTCTTTCATCCCCCTTACTTTTGTAATAATCCCTTATGTAACCAAATTTTGACTCGGCAGATCCTGGTGACCGTGTTGAAGTGGATGAGCCGATAGCACAAATTGAGACGGACAAGGTCACCATAGATGTCGCTAGTCCTGAAGCTGGAATTATTCAACAAGTATGTTATGTTAAGCCCTGTTTTTCGTGAATTCATTTTTGTTGTCCGTTGGTCATCATTGCAAGAGAGTAATATGGCTACTTTGCAATTGTCAGCTTGTAGCGAAAGTAGGTGACACTGTGGAGCCCGGTCATAAGATAGCAATCATTTCAAGATCTGCTGATCACTCGCATGTGGCTCCATCAGAACCGCCAGCAGCAAAGAAGGAAAAGACAGTTGAGCAAAAGCCAAAAGCCGAAGCCGCTCCTCAAGAGAAGCCTAAAGCTGAAACTCCTGCAGCAACAGACAAGCCTAAAGCTTCTTCTCCACCACCAACTAAGCGCTCGCCTTCAGAGCCTCAACTACCTCCTAAGGAAAGAGAAAGAAGGGTTAGTATAATTGCCTCTTCTAATAGCATTCCTTGATGTCCTTTAATTGGGAGTATTTTGAATATTGGTCAATCCCTTTTTTCTTTTGCTGATTGTTTATGAGAATAATTATATGTTTCAGGTTCCCATGACTAGACTGAGGAAAAGAGTCGCAAATCGTTTAAAGGACTCTCAAAACACCTTTGCCATGTTGACTACTTTCAATGAAGTAGATATGTAAGTATTATTGTAATGTTTCACAAAGTAGATTCTTTGCATAACTATCTTTTTTGTTTTTTTATATATAATTATGTGTGTCTTGGAGGATACTTCATTCGTTCTTGAAGGGATGGTGAAAGTTCTATTTTGGTTTCTCCCAAATGTTTTTTATACAGTTAACTTTGTATTAGATCTTCCCTGAATTTTGGTGAAGATGGGTACTGAAGGTGTTCCTGAATTTTTGGGGAAGATGGAATAGATTACGTACTGTGGTTGATTATAATTTTTTTTAATCAGCCTCTATTGTTTAATAGTCCCTCCCTTGGCTAGGCTTCCTGTTTGTTTTATTTTTTTGGCAAATGAGTTCAAACAGTTTATGCATTTAACCTGTTCCCTAATTACATTTCCGCTGTGATGAATCATGTTAGCCGACCAAAAGCATTATGGGACTAAGGCTTTGGTCATGTTGCTGTTGTTTTTACGTATGTATTATTTATCCATTGGGCTTATAGAGACCTCCTGATATTGATGTCCAATCCAGAGATGTTGCTGAATTTTGTGTGGTGTCTGCCTTTACAATTGACCCTGTTTTGTGCTATCAGATTTTCGTCTGTGTAGTCTTTACTTGGGTGTGTTCCATCAATCCGTCTCTAAAACTGATTTTCTAGTAAGATATAGCTAGTTTCCAGAACATTCTTAATATTAATGCAACTGCCTTGTGTGGATATTATTATGTACCAGGTCGAACTTGATGAAGCTTCGCTCTGATTACAAAGATGCCTTTGTTGAGAAGCATGGAGTCAAGTTGGGATTCATGTCAGGATTTGTCAAAGTCAGTGCTTATACTGTCTATGGTTTCACAGTGATCATATATTCATATATCGCTAAGTACACCTGAATAGGATCTTTAATATTGTGTTATTTCTATGTTTCTAGGCAGCAGTGAGTGGACTTCAGAGTCAGCCGATTGTCAATGCTGTCATAGATGGGGATGACATAATATACAGAGACTACATTGACATCAGTATTGCCGTGGGAACTCCCAAGGTTTGTATCTGGTCCATTATTCAGATCTAGTTCTCTGTGGCATGCAATATAATGCTATGTGTATTTGGCTTCTGCAATGTGCTTATATATGTATCATTATATTGGTTTGTAGGGTCTTGTGGTTCCTGTTGTTCGGGGGGCTGAGAAGATGAACTTTGCTGAGATAGAGAAAGAGATCAACTCTCTTGCCAAGAAGGCAAATGATGGAACGATATCAATTGACGAGATGGCTGGAGGGTCATTCACAATTTCCAATGGCGGTGTCTATGGAAGTCTTCTAAGTACCCCAATCATTAACCCTCCACAGGTACTAGGAATTTTCTCGACTGCTACATTTGAATGGAGCATTCGCCTAGAGTATTTGTATGAAGGATATTGTAATATCTGATGCTTTACTAATGTTGCTCTTTCGACTTTTGCAGTCAGCAATCTTGGGAATGCACTCAATTGTAAACCGTCCTATGGTGGTCGGAGGTCAGATAGTTTCCAGGCCAATGATGTATGTTGCTTTGACTTATGACCACAGGCTGATTGATGGAAGAGAGGCAGTTCTCTTCTTGCGCCGCATTAAGGACGTGATTGAAGACCCCAGGAGGTTGCTTCTTGACATTTGATTTGCCAAGTTGAAAATTATCATGTTTACTACTACACTGCTGAGTTGCTAGATGAAAATAAAAACTTTTCATGTCATTCACAAAATTTTGGGGGCTGATTCGTGCCCTGTGTCGAGAATATTCAGACCATATTAGTAAATGTAATCCTCGTGATAGGGGAACTGGGGAAGAGAGCGCGGCCTTTGGCTCCAGGGATAGAAGCTCTCAAGTTTTTTTTGCTAATACTTGGTCACACACTCTTTATGAGCTAGGTAAACTACTACATTGTTAAATTGAAATGATAACCTTCTTTGGAGTACATTGTTTTGTGCTTTGAGGCCAAGTTTAAACAGAAGGGGCACTTCGGAGATGGATCCCTTTACTCTTGCTCCATTTTCCTACTCGGTCCGGGCCGCACTCCTGCTAGACCTGTGCTCGGTAGCACGTCAGGAAATTTTACCGATGTGACTCCAAGTAATGTCAAAGTTAAATTGTTCCAATGCCCGAGTAGAAGAGTAAACTTGTATCAGAGGTTTTTTTTCAAGTCCCCATTTTATTTCTTCACAAAAGAGAAAAAAAAAAAAAAAGAAATTAGTTGAAGTTAAGAGGAATTAATATCAACAGTTATTTTCATAACATGAGTGGGAATGTTTTCTCTTCTCTCCTTTTTCTTCGAGATAATATAGGTATCCCAGTGATAGGAGGAGTCCACTTATATGCGAGACTATAAATTCTCGTACATACCGGTTATCATTGTCATCAATTCCACATAGAAGTGATAAAACGTGTCCGAGAAGCCTTCCAATTTTGTGTACCAGAATGGAGGGTACACACGAGAGCCTTCCGAAAGAGATACTATGCAGCATCCTATTACGGTTACCCGTAAAGTCTCTTGTACGCTTCAAATGCGTAACTAAGTCTTGGCTAGCTGAAATCGCCAGCCAATACTTCACCAAGCTCTACAACCATATAAACAACCAACCCCAACCTCAAAACTCGGGTGGCTTGAATCCCTTTCTCTTCGTTAGCAAGTCCACAATCTTCACCTACGATTTCTCGGGCGCTCGTGTTGTTTGCGACCTTCCTCGTCCCCCTGGCTTCTTCACATACACTAGGTACGAGATTGCTGGATTTTGTAATGATTTGCTGTGCTTAGAAGGTTCAGCTTCGGGAAAATTTTCGCTTTACAACCCGACGACCCAAGCCTACAAGGTCTTACCGGACTTGAACTTGAAGATAAGTAACCGGATTTACGACTACTTTGATAAGCAGATTGGGTTTGGTTACGATCAGAAAAGCAATGACTTCAAGATTTTACAGTTAGTGCTCGGCAAAGCTTATATTTACAGGTTGCGCAACGATTCCTGGGATGTCATGAAATTAGAAGAGAAATACAACTATCGTGAATTTCTCCCTCTAAGAAAGCAAAGACATATGGTTGTCTCTAACAATGCACTACACTGGAAGCTCGGGAGCAGCATCATCGCCTTCGATCTCGGAGCAGAAGAGTTCTACAGTGTACCTCTGGCTGATGGGATTATTTCATGTGCTGATCTTTGTACATATTGGGAAGTGGCTGATTTAAGAGGATATTTGCATATAGTAAAATGCAAATTTACAGAGCAATTCGAATTTCCTTGTTATTTGGCTCCTAACAATCATATCTTATGTGTGGAAATATGGATTATGAAGGAGTACGGTGTGAAGGAATCGTGGTCTAAATTGCTTGAATACTCTTCTGATGAGTTCCAGAACTTGTTTGTCCGGAATTCCACTCATCCGATTGAATATCAAGGCGAGTTACGGCCACAGGTTTACGCTTACTCTAGCAATCAACGCAAGATCCTCGTAGGGCTAGAGCTACATCCAAAGAATTTTTCACCTGTGATCTAGAAACTCGAGTGGTCGAGAAGGTTTCAGATTTGTGTGATTTGCCTGATGAACAGGGCGACGGATTCTATATGTCACCATGGACATACTCGTTTGCCCTCTCGTAACGTACCTCACTATAGGCGGGATTCTCGTAATGTGTTGCGTTACATAAAGTACCTTTATATGTCAAAATTCCTTGTCAAATTGCAGTGCTTATACCTGGAGCATAATAATCACAATAGATGAGTAGGGATCATATATTAAAAAATGAAAAATCATTTTAAGTATGGTCCACACTCCTTTATTGCGAGGAGGATCACCATGCTACTTATGCTCCGTGGAGCATGGTATAATTTGCTGTCAAATTGTACATCCTTTTATTATTTTCCTAGACTAGATAGAGAATTAATATCAACACATTTTTTTCCTAATATGAGTGGCAAATGTTTTCCCCTCTTCTCTTTTTCGGTAAATTATACCATGCTTCCGGGAGTACAAGGAGCATGGTAGCCCTCTCACAATAGAGAAATAGGGATGATAATATAGGAATTCCAGTGATAAGAGGAGTCCAGTCATATGCGACTCTATAAGTTCTCATATATACCTACAGGTTATCGTTACCTAGGGTGTCATCAACTCCACATAGAACGTGTTCGAGAAGCCTTCCAATCTTGTGTACCAGAATGGAGGGCGGTACACAAGAGAGCCTTCCGAAAGAGATACAATACGGCATCCTATTAAGGTTGCTTATAAAATCTCTTGTACGCTTCAAGTGCGTATCAAAGTCTTGGCTAGCTGAAATCACCAGCCAATATTTCACCAAGCTCTACAACCAAATTAATAACCAACCCCAACCTCAAAACTCGGGTGGCTTGAATCCCTTTATCTTCCTTAACAAGTTTACAATCTTCACCTACGATTTCTCTGGCGCTCGTGTTGTCTGTGACCTTCCTCGTCCTCCTAACGAATCTACTTGGTACAAGATTGCTAGGTTTTGTAATGGTTTGCTGTGCTTACACGTTACAATAGCTTGGGATCCAGCTTTGGAAGAACTTTTGCTGTATAACCCGATAACCCGAGCTTACAGGGTCTTATCTAGCCAAACTCACGACTTATACAAGCAGAAGACTGGGTTTGGTTATGATCAGAAAAGCAACGATTTCAAGATCTTACAGTTAGAGGTGGGCAAAGCTTATATTTACCGGTTGCGAAACGATTCCTGGGATATGATGGTCGAGAAGGTTTCAGATTTGTGTGATTTGCCGGATGAACACGGTAGCGGATTCTATAGGGCACCATGGACATGCTCGGTATCACTGCCGTTTTCAGTTTTGTTACAAAATAAAGTTTTAATTGTTTGTTTCCATGGTAAACCTATAGAAAATGAAAACAGACAACTGAAAACTGAAAACCACTTTTTCTGGTTTTCAAAAACGGGACTTTGGTTTGTAAAAAAACAGAAAAACGAAAACAGAAAACGATACCGAACATGCCCAGTTTTCAATACGATTTTATTTTGACAACTTTTACTTAATTTCACTTCTATTTTACCTTGATTTTACAATGGCGTAAGCATTAGATAAATAATTTTCGTGTAAATATTAGACTTCTAGCATTTATAATTATTCGGCCCCATGTTACTTTTTACAAAAGCTGGAGGCTTTCCGTGATTTTTTTTTTTTTTTTTTTTTTTTTGACATTTGGGAAAGAAACAAACCTACAATACAGTTCTCGGACTATAAGAGCCCGGGTATGTACATAATTATAGAACATGAAGTATGGGATCCCCTGTTTTTCTCTAGTTGCAAGTTACTCCTATTACTAAGAGCTTAAAACTTCGATAATATCCTTGAAAAGTCGGTCCAATTTCCATATATTATTAGGCAAGTTTAAGACTTCCCTTTTTATTTGGGGTTCTAGTTTAAGATTCCTTACATCGCATAGGCATCGTTATTAGTTGTAAAGAGGAGTTTTTATCTATAAACTGTTGGTGCAAAAACATGGGACATGGATTAAATTAGGATTAACCGACTTCTACCGGCGAGTACGAACTCTTCCCTTAAGACTATTTCGCCCCCATAGAGTGCACCGGGGAGGATCGAATGTCTCAGGGATACTACGAAGTCGTCTCAAACGTCGTTAGCACTATAACAACGTAAGAGCCCTACTGTATCATAAGATGGTTTTCTTGTGGGAATATTAAAACATAAATTTATATGTTTTCCTCATCATTTTGTTCCATCATATCATATAACAATGTGAGTATGTGACATCCTATTTATAGAGGAGTCACCCCCTTACATTGGTGTTCCTTCACATTAAATCAGTTAGTTCTAAAACTAACTCCCAATATTATCCAAAATTAATTAATAATTAACTAATTTCATAATATTGACCCTCTTAACTTATAAGGATATACATGTCCTTATAAACACCAATATGGTACAATTAGACCATATACATTGCTTGGAAATCTCCAACATCTACAACTATGTGCCATAATAATATACAATCCGTCTATGGTACCCCGGGGGTACCATTCTATCTGTACCCCCCGGCCCAATCTAAGGCGCAGCTGGGCCAGTCCAATCAAACCAGCCCAATCTAAAAATAAAAATAAAACAAAAAGAAACATAAAAACTAAAAAAATGACAATCTCACTTTTTCTCTCCTCCCCTCTCCTCCACCCACGACCCAGCTCCGTCCGGAAACCACCTCCTCCCTTTTGCCCCGTCCACTCTTCCCCGCCCACGCATCCCTTTATCTCTCCTCCCCTCTCCTCCACCCACGACCCACCATCCCCGCCTCCGGCAGACCGGACCTGACCACAAGTCGGCCGGGACAACCACCGCGCCTCATCGCTGATCGTCTCCGACCACCACCTACATGGTGGGAAATGATCCAACC
>JBBYHQ010283795.1:0-21886 GCA_038382645.1 Spergularia azorica
CAGTACTTTGTGGTCATTGATTTTGAGGCAACTTGTGATAAAGAAAAGAACCCACATCCTCAAGAAATAATTGAGTTTCCGTCTGTGCTCGTGAATAGTAGGACTGGTCAACTGGAGGACTGTTTTCAGATTTATGTGCGGCCTAGTCATAATCAAGTGCTCACTGAATTTTGTAAAGATCTGACGGGCATTCAGCAGTCTCAGGTTTGTAAATTCATCTTCCTGGTCCCTTTTCTTATTAAACTACGTTAAAGCATCTTAGCTCTTGAATTTGGTATGTGTTATACAATTCTGAATGCATTCATTTGATTAAAGCTAGATTGATTTTGTTTTCATTTGGCTTGACGTAGTAAAACTGAAACCCTTGTCTGACGCTGTTTCTGAATTGTTTGAAACTTTGCTTAGTTATGTAGAAGTCCCTGTTTCTTGTTGGACATCGTCAATGCCTCAATGGTCCCCAGTTTCATTTCACTGGAATGCACTCCTTGGCTTACTAGTCACTATTATCTCCAACCAAAAAAGTCTTCTTTGGTTTCTCTTCCCTCCATTAAAGATCTTTACACCACACAGAGCTTTCTAACCTTTGACAGAATTAGCTTATGCATATGCTCACTTCTCATGTAGAGAACCCATTAGCTTGAGAGGAGTCATCACCTTTTGTCTTTCTCTGTGCAGGCTCTTGTGCATATTGGTTTTGTCCCTCTTTGATGTCCAAGAGAACACTTGCTGATCTAACTGCCACTAGACTTTGTAATTTTAGCGTATTACATTTTAGAGAATTGGAATGGTGATTGGCGTAAAATTAAAAAGTGAAGAAGAAGAAATCTTATGGGTAACTTTTTTTTTCTTGTGATCTGCTTCCCTTTCTTTTACCTCCTATCCCAGTGGGAGTTTTTTTTTCTCTTATGTCAATTTCATTATTAAGTTACCCTTGAGGTAAATCTATTCCAGGTAAAAGACACCAAAACAAAGAAAACCTTTTAACTCTAATGGTCTTGTCTTTGAGAAGGTAGAAGGGGCATTTTTGCAATTGAGATCAGTGGGTTTTGGTGGGACAATTAGAGATTCTGCTCTGTTTCATGCAGTGTTAGTTGTATTTTGAGTGGATTGTATTTTTTGGGTTATGTTTGGGGATTATTTATGCTATTAGCTTCTCTTTAAGGGTTTTAAGGGATTCAGGAATCTAAAGTAGAATTGGAAGTATAGTGTAGGAATTTTTCTGTCTTCTAAGGCAACCATAATGTTAGTGAAAGCCTGACTATTGACAAAAAGGCTAGTTAAAACTCTATTTTGGTTGACATACTTGCATTGTTATTTGCGTGTCATGTAAGTATTTGATTTATATTGAAGTGCTTTGGGGACCAGATGTTTCCAAACTCTACAGCTAACCAATTTGACGCACCAAATTATAATTGGTATGGATGTTTGAATCATATCTCATTATTTTCAGGTAGACAAAGGTGTTCCTTTGAGTGAAGCACTGCTTATGCATGATAAGTGGCTTGAAGATAAGGGCGTTAAGCATACCAATTTTGCTGTAGTGACCTGGTCGAACTGGGATTGCCGTGTCATGCTGGAATCAGAGTGCCGATTCAAGAGGATTAGGAAGCCTCCATATTTCAATAGGTATGTCTAAGACATTATTTCAATTGCTTTTATTGAATGAGACACTTTCCTATGAGCTGAGGCGGTGAAAGTTTATTTAGATTAAGTGTTTTGTTTTTATGGGTTTGGGAACAGCCTTTGACTTACAAGCTGCTTTGGTATATCTTGATATGACAAGCATTCTAGGACCTGTATGCATTACTTGCACAGTTTGAAAGTTTGCGACTTTGTGTGTAGAAATTCAAGTTAGTTAGATTCAATATCCGTCTTTTTGCATTCATTTTTGCGGGCATATACTTGGATAATTGGATTGCTTGCTTGTCTCATGATTGATTAATCGCATAGTGGAAATGATGAAGGGTGTATAGGTGGAGTTATTGTGGTAGAAGGACTGAGTGTGGAACTGTAACACTCAGTTTCTTGCATCTTGGAAGCGCCGGGTCTTACCCTCATTTCAAGGGGACCTATAGCCTCTCTTCCCCAACTTTCTTTTTTCAACAACCTACCCAGCATTTGTTTGCTTTTGTTTTAACCTTCATTACCCCTCAATCCTCTACCTTCGACCTCAGCATTGCTGAAGAAGTTGGGGAACACACATTTTTTTTAAGGGAGCATAATTTTAGGTTCAAGTAGATGGCCCAATTCGATTAATGAATGAAATATATATTTTGTTGAAGCCAATATGTATACTAATATACTTATCAGTGTCAATGAAGAAGTTCAGCACCTTCTGTTGTGAATGACCATCGACCAATTGGAATTTGGCATTACAGTTGATGTCGGAGGAGTTATGGATCTATTTTCTAACCTTTTTTTTTTTTTGGAAGAACTTGTGGTATAACAAAAGAATAAGATCATACAGCTTAAATGTACAGGCCTACATTCAAATGAGATGTCTCACTTGATCCAGAGAAAGGTCTGACAGAAATCATTCACCTAATGTCCTTGTACTAGGAAAAAATAAATCCTGGTAGACCCGGGAACAAGTTTACATACGTTTTATGGTATATATGCAATGATATGGGTCTTTGATGTGAGGAGAAAGAATCTGAATTCTGCAAATAAATTATGTGATGATAATACAATCTTTTCAGTTTTCTCTGCTGCTTCTTTTGAGTTTCTACGCTTGTGTTTCCCTGTAGTTAAACAACACTCTGTTCACCTTGTCTCAGGTGGATCAACTTGAAGATCCCATTTGGCGAAGCTTTTGGTGGTGCTAGGTGCAATCTGAAAGAAGCAGTCGAACTAGCTGGATTGACTTGGGAAGGTCGAGCCCACTGTGGGCTAGACGATGCTAAGAATACTGCTCGCTTGCTGGCCCACCTCATGGGGCATGGATCCAAGCTCTCAATAACTAATTCTCTCCTGTGGCAGTCTGCTGATCATCCTAATGTTGCCCAGCAGCAGCAGGTGTCTAGTCCTCCTGAATCCGGCTTTGTTTATCCAGCAACACCGTACAAATGGAAGTCCCCTTTTTACTCAACTGTCATTCCCCAGCAACCAGCACAAGCTGCCAGTGCCATGAAAGAGCCTCACATGTACTGTTACTGCGGGGCAACCAGTCTGAAGAGGGTCTTCCAGAAGCCAGGACAGCCGAAAGGTAGTTTCTTCTTCGGCTGTGGAAACTGTACTGCAAAAGGACCTAGCTGCAACTTCTGGGTTCCTGCTTCCGAACCTGTGAAAGCTGCGTAAGAAGCCTATAAATTATATGTTCTGGGAAGCTTTCTAAAATCGTGCGTAGGGTTGTTGGTAAGAGGAGAAGAGAGATGATCATGATCATTCTCCTCTAGAAAATGGTGCCATAGCCTTCTAGTTTAGGGTTCTGTTTAATGCTGTTGAAAGTTAAAAGGGATTTAGCAGATACAGAAGTCTGTGCCTGTCATGCAATGGACATGATTTCCTGTTTCAGTATAAATAATCAATCATATCAAGTAACATATTCAGTATCGAAAACTAGCCTCATTTATTCTAGCTCTTTTAAATTACGACTATACCAATAATAAAAAAAAAAGAAAGCTACTTCTGTCCTAGTTTTTGTTAGAAATCAGATGAAAATAAAAAATCTCAAATAGGCAAATTTAATGAAAATAACCCAACGTTTGCAGCATATTCATAGAATAACCCAACCTTTCCACTTTAACAAAAATAGCCAAACGTTTTACTTCGCGTCACACTAATATCCCAGATTTGCTAAAGTAGGAATTTCTCGCACTTCAAATCTCAAGGGGCCAGATAAAAAAGGAAAAAAAATTAAGCATATTGCACAAATTTTTTGTGAGTCTTTCCTTGACGATTTTTTCCCTTCTGTTTCCCCCTATTTTTATAAGTTATTTATAATAATTACGTTCCCCTTATTATGTAGAACACGTCTATTCAACCTCAATTGAAATGAACTTATATCAAAATCACAACTACCTCTAAATAAAAATCTATTTTGGTTTGCTGATAAAAATGTTCGTGCATTTGGGATGTTATATTGTTTGACAATTTAACCTATGATGAAGACAAAAGTTAAATGTCAAACAAGGCAAAATACTTAGAACAATGTAGCTAGATAAAAAAAAGCCGTTAATGAAAAAATCATAAATTTGTGAATAGAAAGTAAACCCTTGAGAATTAGAGTGCTAGAAATTCCATTTTGGTACGTTCGGGATATTAGTGTGACGCATAGTAAAACGTTGGGTTATTTTTGTTAAAGTGGAAATGTTGAGTTATTCTATGAATATGTTGCAAACGTTGGGTTATTTTCATTAAATTTGTCTTCATAATAAATTACTCTTTCTTTTAGATTTTGTTCATAACCTCGTTACATTACAAGTAAAATTGTTCAGTTTGTGTGTTTTTAAAAAATACCCATTTACGACAACATTACAAAAAGGAATCGTGGATATAAAATTACACGAAAAAATTAAAGAAAGAGACTTTGCTACCACATTTCATCAAGATTGCTTATTGTTTAGGATAATCTTAAAGTTCTGAATAGAAAATACTAAAATTTGAGTTGGAAGAATTTTGATTGGGGGGATTAGGAAGTCAACGAACAATCACAAAAACTCCACTGCCATTGGAAGAAGAACAAACCACTCACATTCACATTATTTCATATGATGCAAATTTAGTTCAATCTCACATTTTGCAAAGAAATTCTTAATAAAAATCATATCTTGATTTAATTTTGGTGAGAAAAATTAAGCTATTTTAAAAATGATTACTCGTCTACTAATCTTGGTAGTAATCTCAGCTGCTTTCTCTCTTCCATCTGCCACTTCAACAACTAATCAGGTGAGTTTTTGAGATTACTGACCCATTATTTTTCGGAAGGGTTCGGATGTACGCAACTTTACCTCTAACTCGTCTCGAAAGTCGAGAACTTTATTAGTAATAAGGGTGTCATATTAGGAACTAAATGAACTTTAATTGAATTTGAAATGATTTGTTAGTTTTGTGAGGCTGAAACTGGATATGGAGAAACTGGGTGTCAAGTTTCATCATCATCAACAGGGAAGATACTGATTAAAGGAGGAACTGTAGTGAATGCCCACCATCAAGAAATTGCTGATGTTTATATTGAGGCTGGTATTATTGTTGCTGTTCAACCCAATATTAAGGTGAAATTCTCAGCCAGTGTTCTTTTTTATTATTTGATGTGTGTGATTTACGCTTCTGACAATTCATGTTAGCCGACTCTTTGATAAGCAGGACTTGTTGAGTTAGACTTGCTGTCTTAAAAATTCTGATGTCACGTTTTTGTGTACTGTTATCAATTTCATGGTTTGTGATGATTTTGACTGTGTCTGAAAAAGGAGATACCTGTTGACAGTCCTTGTTATAAGAAAATGTCTGTGCTTTTGTTTTGGTTGAGCGCGCTATAGAAGTTGATTGCAATGAGATGTGTAGCAAGTAGGTTTGCAATGAGATTTGTAGCAATGAGAGAGATGTGATTGCAATGAGATGGGTAGCAAGTAGATTGGAGGTGATTGCGGGACTAAGGCTTTGTTGTTGTTGTTGGACTGAGTTGTTTTGTAGTCGGGAACAATTCATTATTACTGAGGCATGTGGGCCTTTTTTTTCGTGAGACAGAGATAGGGGATGATTTTGGGAGTAATGCTATGTTGTTGGGAAGAGATTCATGTTAGTCAACCCCAAATCATTTTGGGAGCAAGGCCATGTTTTTGTTGGTGGTGGTGATTTTGAAGCAATCGTTCAGTATGAAACTGCTGAACTGCTATTTATTTCTGTGAAAAATAATCGTGTAACTGGACTTTTATGGAAAACAGGTAGGTGATGATGTCGTTGTACTTGATGCGACTGGGAAATATGTCATGCCAGGTAGATTGTTCATGCTCTAAATTTCGCAACATTGCATCTTGGATGGTTGAGAAAGGAAATTTATTCTGACTGTTATGAATGTTAACAGGAGGAATTGATCCTCACACACACCTGGCTATGGAGTTCATGGGTACCGAGACCATTGATGACTTCTTTAGTGGTCAAGCTGCTGCGTTGGCAGGTGGAACAACTATGCACATTGACTTTGTCATACCAGTTGATGGAAGCTTAACAGCCGGCTTGCAGTCATATAAGAAGAAGGCACAAAAATCATGCATGGATTACGGTTTTCATATGGCAATCACTAAATGGGATGACATTGTTTCCAGGGACATGGAAATCATGGTTAAGGAGGAAGGTCAGTTTGCTTGTTTTCTTTATCACTTGAATTTAGAATAGTGCAAGTAGCTGCTGTATAGGTCCTTTTACCTCTGCTGATCAACAAACACTGAAAAAATCACAGGTATCAATTCTTTCAAGTTCTTCATGGCTTACAAGGGGTCTTTTATGATAAATGATGAACTCTTGATCGAGGGGTTCAAGAAATGCAAGTCCTTGGGTGCTCTACCCATGGTCCATGCAGAAAATGGCGATGCTGTTTTCGAAGGCCAGAAGAAAATGATAGACCTTGGGATCACTGGACCTGAGGGACATGCTCTTTCAAGACCTTCTGTGGTAATTTCTCGTAAAACTAGTGTTCTTTTATTGTATGCTGATGCATAGAAGAAGCCTAAAATAGTTTAATAGAGAGAATTGTATACTGTAGCCAAATCCATTTCCAGTTCTTTTCCTCCATGATTAAATTTTGTAAGTCCCCAGGTTCTTTAAATAAGCAAGAGGCGCATGATTTTGGTATACCATTCACGGATGTGATTCACAGGAGCTGTGATATGATAAAATTTTATTGATTTGAATATGTCTGATGACTTGATAGCCTACTCCCTAGTTACAAAGTAGATGTGTTATCAATTTTCTTGAGTCCTTGGTAAACGAGATTGCTTTCTTCCTTTCTTTTGTTTTTGTTTTTTTGGTGAAGGCTCTCTGTTTCTGTATAGTCAGTAATGTCTGGAGGCTTGGATAATTTGTTGGTGCCTGAATTTCCATTAGAGATGGCTAATTCTGCGTGATTAGCTGTTCTAAATGCATAATTGTTGAGGACTTGAGGGATTGAGACACTGTTTGTGATGGGGATTGGCTTTCTTTCCTAGATGGAGAGAATCCGCAAGTAGGACTAAGAGCATCTTTTTTGATAATTCTCAACTTGATTTGTTATTTCAGCTTGAAGGAGAGGCAACAGCTAGGGCGATCAGGTTGGCAAGTTTTGTGAACACTCCTCTGTATGTAGTCCATGTGATGAGCACAGATGCTATGGAAGAAGTAGCCAAAGCTCGTAAATCAGGTTCATAACTTTTATTTTACTATTATTCAGTAGTTATAGTATCATTTTGTATCCGACGTTTGTCTCTCTAGCCAGTGTTGTAAGTCGTAACTATCAGCTTCTCAGACGTTACTGAGAGTGAAGACGGTAACCCAAGTATCCAAACGGTTGCTTTTGAGTGAACTGATGCATAGCATTTCTGCTCGAACCTGCTCCATCAGATTTTGTGGATCAGTGCATACAAATTTAAGCATGATAGTGACCAAGTGAGATTAGGCCTTAACTTGTTAACACACACAACTATGATACTTCATTCTAAATGGCCTGAGTTGAACATGTTTAACTATTAAATAGTAAAGTGAAGATTATGACACTTCTGAGTTTTATTACAGGACAGAGAGTCATAGGTGAACCCGTTGTTTCTGGTTTAGTCTTGAATGATTCTGTACTTTGGCATCCTGATTACACCATCGCATCAAAGTGAGTAGTCTCAAGCTTAAATTTCCTGATAAAAGACTACCTGTATTTCATGCAAAATTTATGGAAACTAAGATGGTTTCTATCTTATTCAGATATGTCATGAGTCCACCTATCAGGCCAGCTGGACATGACAAGGCTCTTCAGGGTGCTCTATCAGCTGGAGTTCTTCAGGTTTCCCTTCTTTTTCTAGAGAAAGCTTTTGATTTTACTTATGAATATATCTGCAGCTAAAGAACTCAACTTGATTGAAAAATTATGCATTTGCAACATAAGCTATGTCTGTATTGCCTTCAAAATGAACAGAAGATGCAGTCTTCTAGTTTTCTAATACAGTACATTCTGAGACAAATCTTAGCATCAGATAATCAATGTTGTATTTCTATTTACATTGCAGCTGGTGGGAACTGATCACTGTACATTTAGTTCAGCACAGAAGGCTCTCAGGATTGATGATTTTCGGAAAATACCTAATGGAGTTAATGGTAAGACTGAGGCTGTAGAAGCAAGGTGATATTTACTGCTCATCAGTTATGTGTTATAAGCATAGTCTGATTTGTGCAACTCTGAACTATGTTTAGGGCTTGAGGAAAGGATGCATCTAGTTTGGAACACTTTGGTGGTAAGCTTCCAAAAGTTGAACCTAAATGAATAGAATTTCTCTCTGCTATTCTCCAGTCATCCTCATTTTGTCCCGTTTTCTTCAGGAATCTGGAAAGATATCAGTCCCTGATTATGTGAGGATAACAAGTACAGAATGGTAAAATCTTACTACTGCTGCTAATTTTCTCGATAGTAATTTTCATGGGCTATAATTGTTATGAGGTATGGTTGATTTGATACAAGTGTATTTCTTAGTGCAAAAATCTTCAACATTTATCCAAGAAAAGGAGCGGTACTTCCAGGATCTGATGCAGACGTAATAATATTCAACCCTAATGCAAGTTTCAGCATTTCGGCTCAATCACACCATTACAGGACAGACACAAATGTATATGAGGGAATGACAGGGAAGGTAAATGGTTCATTAAATCTCTTCACTAAAAGTTAGCCCGTGATACACATACATTTTTTTGAGCTATTTTTTGTTGTGTGTGTTTGCTTCTGTTTATATAGGGAAAGGTTGAAGTGACTATTGCCGGTGGAAGAATTGTCTGGGAGAATGAAGAGCTAAAAGTATCTCCAGGTTCAGGAAAATATGTACAGATGCCTCCTTTTAGTTATGTTTTCGATGGTATTGACAAGGCAGACGCCAGTTACCTCTCTTCTCTCCATGCTCCGGTAAAGCGATTCAAATCCTCATCTTAGCAGCATTTTAACTCTTCAACTCGAAACTGCTGATACCTGTGTACAGAAAGCCACACTTCTTTCTTTTTCTTTTCTCTTTTTTTTTATTCTGTGAGTTATTAGCCCAAGAAAGTAACCATGAATAACACGCTTTGCAGTCGACCTTAAATTTACAGAACTTCATCTGTCAATAGAACTTCAGACTCACAAAAAACAGATTTCAAGGAGTACAAAGAGATGATAGAAATGAATGTGTTATTACTCAATCACTGGTATATTGCAATGGATGACCTCATTGTGGGATTTTACAAGTGTTTTTGCTCATTGTAGCAGCACTGACTTTAAGGTCTTATACAACTATTAACGTACGTCAGAAATGTCTTCTCCTCTGCAGAAGGTAAATTTCATAGATCAGAATTCAGAAGGTAAATGCAGGTTACATTTCGCGATAATACTTAGAACAGATTGTGTACTTGATTGTGTATTGATCCATACATGTACATTCACTCGATTGAGCTAGGGGATATGAACCAATATCGAATCAAGTACATATCATTTTATCATGAGAAACATGCCCGCATAATCTTATATTTGACTGTAAGGAATCTTACCGCAATAGAATCATCCTCTTCGTGGTCAGAGTGATGGCGGCTATACTGAGAGCGGTCATAATAATGGTGCTGGCCATGGTTTGCTTGGCGCGCTAGCAAGTCAGACTCATTTCCTAGGCTCCAATGCCTAAAAGTCTTCTTAGCTTGCTTCCTCTTCGCCCGTGCTTGGCTGAACACCATGGAGTGGTTAGGACTTGCTGCTCCTTTCTGATCCCAGGCCCCAAACTGAGGGACAGACTGCCACCCAGCATTCTGTATGTCATTCTTTGGTTAGTGCAGAACATAGATTATCATGTCATACTCAATGTAGGAAAATTATCCACAGGCTGTCCGCAGAAGAGAAATAGACCAACTCACAGGGTTACATTTGGAAAACAATCGGCCATAGGTAAATAACCCGTTATTATAAGCCAGTCTCTTCTCTTATGCTTGTCTATATGAGATACTTCTTACAACACACATGTGGGTTTTCTTTCTCCTACAAAATTCGAACTTTGTAATGATTGATATCCCCTTTGTTCATATGCACATCAACCATTACAACAGCCCCAAAATTGCTAAGATTATGTTAAAAGCTTAAGCCACAGTAATCTGTACATGCACATTCATTATCCTAGGTATACAATGAACATATAATCTAGGACAATCAACAGAAAACCGTAAATTGAAATCGTGTTACTTGTTTGTTACTTACCTCCCTACGACGTTCCAAGGCAACGCGCAGAAGGAGAAGAAATCTGTGCAGAAATCCTCTCAACCTAATAAGATCATGATTTTCTTACTTCTATTTTTAGGGTACACCCTCTGTCCTGTGCTTAACAGATGACAGGGAAAAAGGGCCACTTTGCTATTCTTGGCATTACAGACCTGAATATTAAAGTACAGCAATTTTAGGAGAGCCCTACAATATGCTGATGAAGATAGCTTCATAATAGTTGAGCCCTAAACTTATTTCATGCACTTCAATCTTAAGAAAACAACTTCAGAACATCACTTATTACTCTGGAGTCGGACCGTCTCATAAAAGTTTTCATAGTCTCGAAACAACTCCCCATAATAGATCACATGTACAAGACAGACTTACAACAACTTCAAAACGAAGAGATGAGTCTGATTATAACCTTATAGTCGACCTAATTGATATATAGGTTTTCGAAATCATCATGATTCTTAGAATAACTATAAACTAACCACATTAGATCACATCTATTGGCTTACAACTCCACAGCAACAAAGACAACTCCCGTCGAATATGTTCTGAACCAAAACAAAAGTTTAATCTAGCATACTTTTGAGTTGGTATGAAAATGTCCAACAAGAAATAAGCTTTGATGATGATCTGTAACAAAGGAATGTACACTTTACAGTGTGTACCAAATGAGTTGGCAAGCCCTGAAAAATAAGGTGCCCCATGTTCTTTTGGACTGTATCTGGCTATCTGCCCACCGGTGTGAATTTATCATAAGAAAAACCATATTGTATAAAATTAATTACATTCACATTCTTATATTATGAGATCAGAAAATCATTCACATAATGTGATGTGATAACTAAAAGACTTTCTAGTCCAGATGAGATATCTTGTCTGATGCTTGAAGGTGTATGTGAATATTTAGTTGGTACGTCGGATTCTATAGCTTTCGTACAAGGTACCAAATCTACATTCAAAAATAAGTTTCTTACATACTAGTATATGATCATCCAATATACGAGCACTACTGTAGTACTGTAGCTAGTACGTACCCTGTAGCCCATAAGTCGTCTTCTATGATATGTATATAGTTCAAGTTTTATAACGAAAGGCACACGTTAGGAGGCGCGTTAAAATATAAAGTCATTCTATGGGTCCAAATCATTTGTCTAGACCTTTTTGTTGAGATGATTGTTTTAAAAGTGAGCGAATCTTATGATAAGCTCTTGCGACTATTGTGAGATGATCTTATATACAAATATCTATGAAAAACTATACGAGTAGCTGTTAACATTTTAGGCTATGTCGGTACCAATTTGGGTTACAAAAACCTCAACTCAGGGATGATTACTTTTGTCTTATCTTATTGCTAATTGGAGTAACTTGAAAGTTGATTACAATCAATTTTTCAGTCCCACAAGTGTTCAGGAGGAATAAGGACCATAACATATCTAGATTATACTATTATTAATCACAATTTGCATCAAACAATCCAAGCAAATACTGCATTGTGATGATACAATACTATACACTAAAGTAGTAGCAACATTGTGATGATACAATACTATACACTAGAGTAGTTTAGCCATTGATCAAGTAGTTTAGCTAATATCAATGGCCTTCAACCTTATGAATCTAGCTAAGCAAAAATATGGAGTACTCTGTACAGTGTACTCTGTATGTCTTATATTTACAATCTAACTCGAGTTTCACCAACCGAATCCAAAAACCGACATTATGATAATATGATACACTGAAATAGTTTTGCCAATGCCAAATCCTTCATCCTAACACATGTTTTACGTATCAAACACCTACTCCAAGCTATAACCCTTTCATATTGGGGGTACGATTCGATTCTGTCCGAATTTGTGCCATAGGTGTGAGTGATAGAACTACATTGAGGCATTATCATGAGATTCATGACTTCAAACTCGATATCAATAAAACGCGTCAACTGAACCTGATGCTCAATTGGCTACAACATACCCCAAAGATTGAATTAAGAGGAAGGAAAATGGTCAAGAATAGTGAGAGTTCCAAAGGGACCTTATCCACTCACGTTATACCACGTGTTTCCTCTGAAAACAACATACCCAATTCCATACCTCTAAAAAACCAAAAAAAAAAAAAAAAAAAAAATTAGAAATTACTAGAATAATTAGAGCAATAGAATCCAATGAACCCCACCTCTAATTTATTTAATTACTATTTAACCCCTCCCTTAGATTTTGGGCATATTTGCCACTCTATTTATACACTCTCACCACCACACTCCACTCTCACTTAATTCCACACTCTCTCTACTTTCTCTCTCCTCCATCCTCTCCGACTAAAAATGGCGGGAAAGGCCGGCCACATTGTCCTCTTCTTCTTCTTCTTTTTCGCCGTAATTTCTCTCTCCGCCACCTTCGCCACCGCGCATAATTATTACGACGCGCTTCGAAAGAGTATTCTTTTCTTCGAAGGACAGCGCTCCGGCCAACTTCCGCCTGATCAACGCCTCCGTTGGCGCCGTGACTCAGCCGTCCACGACGGCGTTTCCGTCGGCGTACGTTACGTCCACCCTTACTACCTACATTGCATTTTTCTCACTTTATTTTTATTATTAATTAGTGTTGCTATTTATGTTATAATGTTAAAAGGTTAATTAAACATTTTTAACTTAATTTAGATAGTTAATGCCAAAAATGGAAAGGAAGATATAAAAAGGGTGACGGTGCATGGGGTGAGTGGTATCAAGTCACGAACTTTATCGTTTAAGCTATTTGATCGTATTGGCGTATATTATATACTAGTCTCGGATCTTTGTTATATGTGTGTTAAGTTTTGTTTATATACCATCCGATTAATTCAGACTGAAACCAAAAATTCAGTTACACGAAATCGGAGGATTTCATTTACAAAAGTTTGACTAACCAAATATTACAATATACCTATTCCGAACTTATTTAATTAAAATAATTCGTTGTACCTTTCTACACATAACGTACGCGGAGCTTAACCCCGTTACAAAAATTTAAAAAACCGTATATAGTTATTTCTCAAATGTCAAATTCTAAATTCGGTCGTAAATATTTATTATTATTATCCAACAATAACGAAAGTAACGAAATTCAGTTACAAATTTGCAGAGGGATTTATCAGGAGGATATTACGACGCAGGTGACAACGTAAAGTTCGGATTCCCAATGGCGTTTACAACCACGCTCTTATCATGGAGCGTGATAGACTTCGGGAGAAACATGCGAGGTGAACTTCCCCACGCGCTTAAATCAGTGCGTTGGGGCACTGACTTCCTCTTGAAGGCAACGGCTCAAGTCCCTGATATTATGTACGTTCAAGTTGGTGACCCTTACTCGGACCACAACTGTTGGGAACGGCCCGAGGATATGGACACGTTGCGAACCGTCTACTCCATTGATCGGAACAATCCAGGGTCCGATGTTGCTGGGGAGACGGCTGCTGCATTGGCGGCCGCCTCCATTGTGTTTAGGAAGCGTGATCCTGCTTATTCCCGCCTTTTATTAAGTCGGGCTGTTAAGGTACGTTTTTTGTGGCATAGTGTTACCTACATTTTGTGCTATATAGGGATATCATTATGCATGTCTATTAAAAGGTAGAGTAAGCTCTAAGCTTAGCATCATGCTTCATTCGATTAGTTCAAAAAGCGTAAAATGAGTACAAATGTGTGACATTTCCGCAATAATTTATATTCCATCCACATTATTAAACCAGACATTTACGTTTCATATTAGACAAACAAAAGACGTACTAATCGAATATATTTTGCATGCTATAATAATTCATCATGTTATAATATTTTCCCCCAAAAGCAGCAATTTTATCGCGTTAATTAAGGTCTTTAGACTTATTGATATAAGAACCATAAAAAGCAGAGTAAAATCAAAAGGGGTGAAAATGTGAAATAGAAAAGAGTAGAAAGAGTCAAATTAACGGAAATAGAGAGACAAAGACCCAAACAAAAAGGGAAATATTTTTGGCGCGTAATCAACGGTTTATTTTATTTATTTATTTTTTGTTTTTGTTAATTTCAAAGGGGTAATAATAATGACAATATAGTTATTTTGTTGGTTAGGTGTTCGAGTTTGCAGACAAATATCGAGGTGCATACAGTAATAATCCAAGAACAAGAAGAGGAGCTTGTCCTTTTTACTGTGATGTTAACGGTTACCAGGTACAGTAACTATTCATTCGGGTTTAAATGTGATCTCTTTCGTGAAAGTTTTTGGTATAACATTGCATGCATATAGTGATATAAGTTCATTGCTCGATTTTAGTTAGTCGCTGCTTATTATTAATCAAAATTGTGAACAATATGTCAAAATAGATCACTGAATGTTCAAAATGTCGACAACTTAACTTCGTATTGATCGATGACATGAAATTTGGTTGAATTTGTCTATTAAAAGTCTTTTAATGCCCTTACTTTCTTCTTTTATCAATCTATCTCTTTTTCCTCTGTGCGTATCATGTGGATTTTGCAGAGCTACATAACTAGTCTATGCAAATATTACTCAGAAATTTACCTTATGGTAAAGAAGTGGTGAATTAAGACCTTTTTTCAATGTGTATCCAGTTTAGTAAAGTTCATCACATGCATCCAATTTATGCCATGTTTTTGCAAAATTTTGGACCTTTCATCATTTTTGGCCTATATTATTCATTTGGTTTTGACTCTTGAAGTCTTGAGACTTGACTATCAAACATTTTCCTGAAAATGATGGATTATAATTTACTAGTATTTATTCCTCTACATTACATTGATTTGTCTCTAGCCGAATCAAATAGTGAAAAACATCGTTTAATAAAAAAAAAACGCCTTATATATGGTGCTCAACTCATTATAATGTGACACTAACTGAATCATAGTACATTCATTATCCACGCACCTATGTTTTGGATTTTAGTATGCGAATTCACATATTGCAAGATGTGATGCTTCACTTATTGATCACTTGTTACTAGTGTATGAAAATAATGGGGTGTATGTACATGGGGGATGGGCATGATGCAGGACGAGCTGCTGTGGGGAGCAGCATGGCTGCACAAGGCCACAAGGAGGCGCGAATACAGAGAGTACATAGTGAGGAACGAGGTCATCTTAAGAGCTAGCGACACCATTAATGAATTTGGATGGGATAATAAGCATGCTGGTATCAATATTCTCATTTCCAAGGTAACTTTCTCCTTAATTTACTCTAATTAATCTCACTCTTTTTTCCCTAATGTATAGGTTTTGAGTGATAATCAATATGTTCTTGCATACCACACTTATTAAGGTCGTGTTTGACCGACATTACGATTAGAGGTAATCAGATAAGGCGAAAGGTAAATGTTCGATTGGAAGTTTAACTCGATTTTTTCGTAGTGTCTAGCAAATGAAATGTCTACATTGTAGTAGATTACAGAAAAAAGCGCAAAATATTCTTAAAAACCATACACTACTCTGAATCTCCGATCTTTCCCTCTATTAGAGTAATAGTGATTATTGGAGAGAGATTAAGCTCCATAGTCCGTACTGATACGGGTATGTTAATGTTGAGGGAACGAGATTTAGTGATTAAAATATGATTAGCAAAGTAATGATTAGACTAATTAAATATTTAAATCTAAAGTTGGACCAACGGGAATTCTTGTCCAAATGACATGGGACATTATTCTTCTTGTCCTGTTTACGCCTCGGAGAGGGAACTAGTTATGTGGGCCCTACTCTCGGCCAATCACGTGCTTTGGTGGAATATTTGATCTTGTTCTTATATAGGCCGGGTTTCAATACTCGGGCCCTACCCGAGGTACTGGGCTGGCCCATTTGTTATCCATTTTCAGCTTATCTAGAATTTTAATTACTTTTTTATTCATAAAATGTTTATAATAAAAGTTGTATAAAACAGAGTGAAATGTGGAGTCAAAGGTGACAGGGGAGGAGAATCTAAGTGGGTATCAAGATATGATTGCACATGAATAGGATATTTGAGTGTATAATATATGGTTTCATATCATATTGTAACTTGCAAGGCTGCAAGCTTGAGCTCACCTGGCCTTTTGAGAGAATATTAGTATGTGTTTTAGCAATTTACAGCTTGGATTTTGAAGTACTCATACTTCATATCAAAACTCAAAAAGTTTATACCCTTTCAAGAGTATATTTTACTCTATTCTTTTAATGGAGTGTTGAGTAAAGAGTTGCGATTGAATCAGTTTTGGGTATGTGAGGGTTTCGAGACATTACGTTTCGCCTAAAATTCGTAATATAGGTTGTACTCTAAGAGTGTAGAAGTTTCCATCATAGTGTCACCAACAAGGGGTGCTTAGGAGTTAAATGTTGCTCTAGCACTATCATTTCACTTCAAATTGGCTTAAAGAATGTGTAGTTTCGAGATCGTAGTGTGCACACATTCAAGTACTTAACATTGGATCGACTTGAAGTTCATTGTTACTCTAACGTTATCATTTCCCCTTCTAATTGAGACAAAATAATAGAAAAGCAACTGGTGCAAGTGCATAGACCAATTGATAGGACGAATACAGTATTATTTGAGAGATATATACTTGTATGGAGTACTGTGCAATTGAAGCAGTATAAAAAATGAAGGCACCTAGTTATACCCAAAAGTTTCATTTTTCAAGTCTGTTCTTATTTGGGATTTAATTACTGTTTTACTGTCAAAATCTAGCCTATGGAATAATGAAAATAACTGGCATAAACATGTGCCAAAAGTCTGTAAAAACACAGGAGAGATTTCAGGACTACTGATTCAGAGTTTTCTGAATAATGATGTTTTGACTTCTTTTTTTGAGAATTCTGTTTCCTGATTCTTGACATTGTCACTGTTCAGACACTTGTACTATACACTACTCGAAGTGTCATTTATGATCATACTTTCATCTTGAGGGAAATGGGTGAAAATTTGGGTTGATTGTGTATTCAGCTTTAGTCAGTTCCTAATTTTACTGTCATGTTACCTATTAGATTCAGTTTCTGTCAATACATGATCACTTTGTACTATCAATGTATGATGTTTAGTTCATAGTGCTCATATGGACTGATGTAATGAGTCAATTAGAGCTAGCCGAAGCGTATAGGTAGTGGCGGAGTAAGGTTTTGACATTCGGAGGACTATTATTACGGTGAAATTTCGAAACCAACACTTTGCATGAAATTATGAACTTAGAGACAAAGATAACCAAGTTTTTGTTATGCATTATTTTCAGGAAGTTTTGATGGGAAGAGCTAATGATCTGATGAACTTTAAGCTCAATGCTGATGGCTTCATATGCTCCGTCTTGCCCGGAGTTGCTCATCCGGAAGTTCAATATTCTCCAGGTAATCTACTTATATCACTTGATCATGTTTGTCTAGTCTCGTACTTACGTCAATATGAGTGATTCTTCAATTACGCTTGAAGCGAGAGCCTCTTTATAGACGTTATCGTGTCAAACGAAGTTAGATAGGGGTAGCATTAATGACTTTATGGTGAAGCTAATGATTAAACTGCTCTATGTATGAAAATTGTGAAGGTGGTCTGATCTTCAAGGCTGGAGGTAGCAACATGCAACATGTGACATCCCTATCTTTCCTACTTCTAGCATACTCTAACTATCTCAGCCACTCCAATCACCAAGTGCCATGTGGCGGCATCTCAGCCTCCTCTGCCCTCCTCAAAAACTCGGCTAAACGTCAGGTAACATTCTCCTCTTGGATTCTTCTACCATCATTTTTCTTCTCTGCATGTCATGTTATAACTTTCCATCTAATCAAACTGTACAATTATGATCCGTCATGTTCATATGTTACCGTTGGTTTTGGAACATATATTGAGTTACCGTTATATTCCCTAGTGAAAATGATCGTAATCCGACTAATACGCAGCCCTAACCCCTAAGTATAGCTCTACTCGGAATTTCAAATCCTAACTCGTGCCCTGGATGTCCGAGTCTTGTCTCGACTTTGTACAGGTTACGCGAAATTAAGATCATCATGGGCAGAATTGTCATTAGCAGTTGGGGAAGTTGAGGGCCACATGAGAGAGTTATAACTTGTAAATTGCAGACTCAGATTTGCTTACTTACTAGAGAGCATTAAATTGAATGTTTTATGGTCCTAAAAAGTCAAGGGATCTATCACTATTACATACCTTTGCATTTCTCATAATTGCCAATTTTGTTCGTATACATAACTTTATCACATGACAACGGCTAACTTTCTTGACTTTATATAGCTCCCCATTTACAGGATATCTCATTGAATTTTTTTTGTTTTTTTTGCACTTTAATCCTACAGTATAATTGCTTGTGATGTGGGGGGTGGAATGAGTTCATTTTTAGTACCGTTATGGCAACTTAGTTCTGAAGCCTTAGCTTATCCTAATTCTACATGTGAAGTTATGGTCTTTCGGATAATCGTGAGCTACATTCCAAACGAGTCTTACATACCTATTGCATATGCTCGACACTTGAAAGTTGAACATTACATTATATAAGTATAAAGTGTGATAACTTTTCATAAAATGGCCGAGTCTGACATTTTCGGGTGTTGTATGTGAATGCAGGTGGATTACATACTCGGTGATAATCCATTGAGGATGTCATACATGGTGGGTTATGGACAACGTTACCCACAAAGGATACATCACAGGGGGAGTTCTCTACCATCAGTCCGGATCCACCCGACCCACATTGGTTGCAAAGCGGGTTCTAAGTACTACCTAAGCCCGAATCCAAACCCGAATAGGTTAGTCGGGGCGGTTGTTGGTGGGCCGAATGTCACGGATGCCTTCCCAGATTCAAGGCCATACTTTCAAGAGTCTGAGCCCACAACATACATCAATGCTCCTCTAGTGGGCTTACTAGCCTACTTTTCAGCCCATCCTTGATCATTAGCAATTGTGGTTGATTTATTTCAATCCCATAACATATCTTTGTAAGGCTGAAGCCAAAAATATATAAATAAAAAAAAGAATTGGGAGGGAAGAAATGTGTAAGAATTATAATTACAAGGTAGGGTATTGTGCAGTGGTGAGCAAATTGCCACCCTGTGGAAATTGTATGTGTTGCATTATTGCTGAAATCAATGGAAAAGGGTATGTTTTTAGCGTAAAAAGATCGCAAAATGATGCTGCCACTGTTTCTCGCAAGGTCTGCATTAGTCGTCTCAAGGCCATTTTGGGGCCGGACTTTTGTTACTCCGGCAGGACTGTGGTGAACAATGAGCTTTGATGGATGTGAAATTGTGAAGTGGAAGTATCAGACATACTCCGTATATGAAATATTACGTCTATTTTCGAATAATCGGTAAGAAACAAATATATACTCCCCAGAAAAAGGTCACTCCCCCCTTTAGCATTAGTTTGCAAATGATATGAATACATTAGTTACACAGTTTGCACAAGAAGCAAAAGCCCTACAAGAAGAGATAAAGAAGAAAACGCGCAATCTTCGTGTACAGGCACCCCTACAATGACAGTCACATAATCTTCTTCCCCCTTCTTCTTCCTCCTGTTCTTGTACAAGGAAACACTCTTTACAATTGTACACCACCACCCCCTTTTTTGCTCGAAATTTTCTGTACATCAAACACCCAAAGAGTCAAGGATTCTCGGATGTATGTCTATGCATGGGATGTAGGGAAGCCATGCTCCCCTCAAACAACCATACTACGTCGTTTCTTCAGGTTTCCTGCCTCGGGGTTCCCTTTCCTCATCATTGCCACGAATTCATCATAGTTGATCCGGCCATCCTGTAAAAGTCATGTTTTAGGAACCATAGCAAAAAACTTGTATCTTCTTAGTTTTCTATTTATTTATTTTCACTTGAAATGGGAGGAGGTTACTGTCACTCACATTGTCAGAATCAACTTCAGAAACTATTTCCTTGATGTCCCTTCCATCCTGCATGCCATATTCGCGTAGAGCTTGTTCTAGCTCTTCTATTGTAATGTATCTGAGATAAATCAAAGCATAGTGTTACAAGGAAAACCATATCAAAAAGCTCAATTCAGGATTATTCAATTGAACATTTGACATATTTTCATCATACCCGCTGTTGTCTTTATCGAAGTACTGGAATGCAGTGTACAGATGCTCTTCTCTGTCCATTCTGTTCAAGTGCATTGTTGCCGTGATGAACTCCTCGTAGTCTATAAGACCGTTGCCATCTGCATCGGCCTATTTTTTTTTTTGTTTCCAATGAACACGAGATAAGTCTACAGTTGGTTGCAACTGTAAAAGAGAATTTGATTAGGAGTTCTACAGAAAATACTCACAGCTTCCATCAACTGTTTGACCTCAAACTCAGATAGTTTGGTCCCTTGTTTTTGCATGCCTTGCTTCAGCTCTTCGAGAGTTATAGTCCCACTGTTGTCAGTGTCCATGCTCTTAAACATCTCCTTTAGGCCCATGATTTCTTCCTCTGATAAGCACCCAGCAATAACCTAATTCATTCAAAACAAATCACATCTGATAAATGATCTTCTGATGCAGAGTTTAAACCGAAAGTGCGAGTGAGAATCTCTTTATTAGAGGCGATCTGATACTAACCCGTAGTGCAACTTTCTTGAACTTGTTCATTGCTCTGAACTGCTTGAGTCTGTCCAAAACGGCATTGTCAAGAGGAGTATCAGGAGCTTCTCCATCCTCTTTAATCCATGGATGATCTGATGACAGATAATACGAAAGTCACCAGAAGTTTCATTAGCATTTCATGTTGAAGTCGAATTGTAACTCTATCCAATCCAATTTGTAAATGTTCACACATTTCAATCAGATCATGCAGAATGTTTTCTCAAAATTGTAGAAAAGTGCAACTTTTGAACTTACTGAGAACTTGGTAGGCTGTAAGCCTTTGTTTAGGGTCAGAGTTCAACATCTTCCTGACCAAGTCCTTTGCCTGAGGTGAAATTTGTGGCCATGGGTCACTCGTGAAGTCGATGTGGCCTCTTAGGATTGCATTGAAGATACCATGTTCGGTTTCTGTCACGCAAAAACTTGCATTTCAATCATACAAGCCTCTGATGCTACAAAAGGAAAAGGGATACAAAGAGAATGCTCGGAGTTTACCTGCCCAGAAGGGAGGAACACCACATAGAAGAATGTATAACATCACCCCGACACTCCAAATGTCAACTTCTGGCCCATACTTTCTCTTTAGGACCTCTGGCGCAATGTAGTATGCGCTTCCAACAATGTCCTTGAATGAATCCCCTGCACAAATACGATAACAATGTCACAAATTGCTCTCTTTGAAATCCTGGTGTGATCAAGAAGAAATCTTTTGAGAGGAATACAAACCTGACTTGAAGAAGACAGATAGACCAAAATCAGTGGCCTTGAGGGGAGAGTTTTCATCCTTATTCAAAAGGAGGAAATTCTCGGGCTTCAGATCACGGTGAATGACACCCATGGAATGGCAAGTATGAACAATTTGAACAATAGTCCTGAGCAACGAAGCAGCAGCACGTTCAGTGTAATGACCTTTAGCAATGATACG